>WSFP011093346.1:0-96583 GCA_009831015.1 Picea engelmannii | reverse complement strand
GCCCTTTTTCCCACCTTCCAGCCCCTAGTTCCTTGCCCACTCTGTGGACGCTCAGTCCCCCTTCACTCATTCATCGTGGTCGGTCTGCACCTGGTGGTGTTTATATTTTATTAAATATTCTGCATACATACAAGTATATCACAAGCTCCTAGCCTTCAACACTTAGGCTCCCCTGGCCTAACAAACACATAAGCCTACAGCTTATAGGAACTCGGCTCACCAGCCTATAACACATATGTACAATTTTTTTCATACATCAGGTTTATAAAGGGCTCGGCCTTGGGGACATTACAGGTGCAGGTGCCGGAGTGGTTTTCATATCGCCCTGTCAAGAGATCATATCTTTGTCATACAAGCTGGAATTCGAAATCACCAACAATGTGGCAGAATATGAAGCTCTTGTTCTGGGTATGAGGGCTGCAAAAGAGATGGGAATAAAGGAGATGGTTGTGTTTGGGGATGCAAAATTGATCATCCAACAAGTCAAAAATATTCATCGGGCCAAGCATCCTCGGATTAGAAGCTACATAAATGAGGTATGGGACTTGATTGATAATTTCTTCTCTGCTTTCAACATTGTTTTTGTCCCAAGGGAAGAGAATATTGCAGCCGACTCCCTAGCAGTCTCAACCAGTTTGTTCAGGATCCCCCTGCCCCCAAAGATTAATGGTGAGGTCGAAGTAATATACAGGCCGTCCATCCCGGACAACATAAAGCATTGGAAGGTATTCAAGGACGATCTCGAAATCGAAAAATTTCTTCAGTCCGTCGATGAGTTTTCTGCATTACACATTGATCAGGACCCTAATCCCGAAGGTGACCCCCCCTCTGAGGTATTCTTGAATAAAATTGTTAATCACCAGATTATTCAACTGCCTAGCAATCACATTCCGAGGGGACTGGTCCCTTTAGAAAGACCGTTTGAAAAAAATGATGTGGCAATAAAGAGTGGTGTCTCAAGAGAAGAAGCTGACGTAGCCGAATGCAACATTGGCACGCAGGATGAGCCTAAGTTCGTCAAATTGTCAAGCAGCCTGACTAATGAACAGAGGGCAGACTACGCTGGGTTATTAAAGGAGTTCGCTGATGTGTTTGCATGGGCCTATGAAGACTTCAAGACCTATGACACATCTGTCATTGAGCACAAGATCCCACTGAAAGAAGAAGCTAAGCCATTCAGGAAGAAACTGAGACAGATAAATCCCATGTTGCTACCTGTCATGGATAAAGAAGTGAAGAAATTGTTAGATGCCCAAATCATTGTCCCCTTGAGGTATTCCGAGTGGGTGGCCAATTTGGTTCCAGTGAGAAAGAAAAGTGGAGAAATCAGACTCTGTGTTTATTTCAGGAACCTGAACAGAAGCTCAAGGAAAGACAATTATCCTCTGCCCAACATGGAACACATATTGCAGAAGGTAACTGGTGCATCTAGGATATCCATGATTGATGGGTTTTCAGGGTATAATCAAATATCAGTCATGCCTGAGGACAGAGAAAAAACAACCTTCACCACTCCTTGGGGCACATTCATGTATGCCAAAATGCCTTTTGGATTGATGAATGCAAGGGAAACCTTTCAACGAGCTATGGATATAGCCTTCATCGGGGAGAAAGATCAGTTTGTAGTGATCTATTTGGATGACATCACAGTCTTCTCCAGGTCAGATGAGGAGCACTGCTGCCACTTGAAAAAAGTTTTCATGAAGTGTTGGAGGTATGGCTTATATTTAAATCCCAAGAAATATTTGTTTTCTATGAAGGAGGGGAAGCTTTTAGGCCATATAGTATCATCAGAGGGAGTGAGAATTGATCCTAGTAGGGTAGAGGCAATTCAGACCCTGTCACCTCCCAGATCCAAGAAGGAAGTCCAGGCCTTTTTGGGAAAGATTAATTTTCTGAGGATATTCGTCTCAAATTTTGCTAAGATGGTGAGACACATCACAACCATGCTCAGAAAGGGAAATGAAGTGAAATGGATCGTTGAACCCAGGGAATCTTTTGACCAGATAAAAAGGGCATTGACTGAGGCGCCGGTGTTGATCAGTCCTGACTACTCCAAAGATTTCCTGATTTTTTCTTTTGCTTCTTGTGATACAGTAGCAGCAGTCTTATTGCAGAGAAATGATCAAGGGCGAGAGCAACCTATTTCCTTCTACAAAAAGGCATTGAGAGATGCAGAACTCAGGTATGAAATCCTGGAGAAGCAGGCCTATGCCTTAGTGAAAGCTCTCAAGGCTTTCAGAGTTTATGTCTTGCACTCAAGGATCACTGCATATGTTCCTTCGGCCTCTGTGAAGGACATTCTTATACAGCCTGACATAGATGGAAGAAGAGGTAAGTGGATTGCCAAGATCCTAGAGTTTGATCTGGAGATCAAGCCCACCAAGTTGATAAAGGGGCAGGGTTTAGCCAAGTTGCTGGTTGAATCCAATTGCAAAGCTTTGGGGATTAACTTCGTGAATGAGCAGGCTGATTCATCCAACAAGAGTTCCCAAGGCGCTTCATCGCTAGCAGCATGCCCCTGGTACAAAGATATCTTGTACTTTCTGCAAGAATTGAGGCCTCCTGATGGCATGGAAAAAAGCAAGGCAAGAGCTCTAAAGCTCAGGGCGGTCAGATATTGCGTCATTGACCAAACCTTGTACTGGAAAGACCCTTTAGGGGTATTTTAAGGTGCCTGGACCCACAAGAAGCCCAGCAGGTTACATTTGATTTCCACAGTGGACTTTGTGGCGGTCATCATTTCTGGAAGACCACAGCGCATAAGATCCTCTGATTTGGGTATTACTGGCCCACTTTATTCCCTGATGTCTGCAGAGAAATCAGAGCTTGCATCAAATGCCAAAAATTCTCAGGAAAACAACAGCTCAAATCTCTGCCATTAAAGCCTATAGTAGTTTCAACACCCTTTCAGCAGTGGGGATTGGACTTCATTGGAGAAATTCATCCTCCCTCAAGTGGCCAGCACAGATGGATCCTGACTGTGACAGACTATTTCACCAAATGGATGGAAGTTGTCCCCACCAGGAGCACTTCCCACAAAGTAATTATCAGCTTCCTTGAGGATATCATAGCCAGGTTTGGCTGCCCTAGCAGAATTGTCACTGATAACGCCGCCCCCTTCAGGTCTAAGCCTCTGGTCAAGTTTTGTGAACAGTATGAGATATCACTGATTCACTCCACTCCCTATTATCCTCAAGGAAATGGACTGGCGGAATCTTCCAATAAAAGCCTGATCAAGCTCATTAAGAAATTGTTGGAAGACAATAAAAGGGCCTAGGATTCGAAACTCAAATTTGCTCTATGGGCTGACCGAGTGACAACAAAGAAGTCCCTAGTCATCTCACATTTCCAACTTGTTTACGGAACAGAGGCCATTTTCCCTACTCAGCTCGCCTTGTCTGTGGCGAAATTCCTCCAGGACCTTGAAGGAGAGCCTGATAATATGGTCAGAAGGATTCATCAGATGGTGGAAGTGAAATAGATCAGAGAGAAGGTCATGGACAGGGCCTACAACCATCAGCAGAAGATCAAGCAGGCTTTTGATAGAAAGAGCAGAAAGAAAGAATTCGAGCAGGGTGACCTGGTGCTCAAATGGGATGCACCTAGGCAGGACAGGGGCAAGCACAATAAGTTTGATGCCCTCTGGTTTGGGCCTTTCAAGATCCTTGAAATATTTTCAAACAACACGTACAGGTTGCAGGATCTGGAAGGCAAAGAGGTTTTTAGTGGCCCAGTAAATGTGCATTTCTTGAAAAGATGTTTTTTGTGAGCTGCAATCAACTCCTTTGTTTTTTGTAAATATTGTTTTTGTTTTCGGCTTAATAAGTGACTCCATAGCCCAACAACAAGGCACTGAATCTGTAAAAGTGTTCTTAGAGCATCACAGGGACGACTCTATCCCCCATGGAGCCTAATGTTAGAAACATTTCTGGTAAGAGGGGTTAGAATGCGAAGGAGTTGGTGAAAAACCCATTTACTATAAGTTCGGGGGCGCAAATGCGCTTGTGATTAAGCGACAAGAAAATTTGGATGGCAGATATTCGCGCACCCGAATCAACGACGCACATAGGATTCTGAAGCCCCCCCGCCTTTCTACCTTTAAGCGGAGGGGGGGGTCTGGAATCGATGGTGCACCTCTTCAACGGTCACGATCGAAGCACCCAGATCGATGACGCGCAAAGTGATTCCGGACCCCCCCCCGCCTTTCTACTTTTAAGCGGAGGGGGGGGTGTCCGGAATTGAGAACGTATCTCTCCGACGACTGTGATCAAGATCACCCGGATCAACGGCGCACAGGAAATCCAGACATCCTTTGTCTTTCTGAGTTTAATTAACGTGGGGCCCCCTTTCTTGTCGTATCATCTTGCCATCTGTTCTCCACCTGACCGTGCGATGAGTCTCGCCCCCCTTTACCCCTTCCCCATCTCATCATCGACTCACCATTTGCCATGTGTCCTGCCCCTTTCCATGTCAGCCTCCCATTAAAGCATGCCCGTTATATCTCATCTCCTGCTCCCTCTGCTTATTGCCTTCCACCATGTGTTTTCCCCTGTCGCCTCTCTCACACCTCATTGCTTCTTGATTCACCCCCACGGTTTGGGTGCCACCACTCCCATTCTGCGCCCAACCCTTCGCATTGGCCTCCACACATATTCATCGAGCCGTTCAGTTAATCCAGGTGGCAGCACGAGGGGTCTTCCACATCCCCAAGGTGCCAAGTTGGTCGGGCCATCCTCAATCCCAATGAAGCAGTTATTGAAGCAGTTGGTGGTGGTTAGACATCATCTCCGCCATAATGGGAAAGTTCAACGATGAATTAAGGTCACGTCGATTCACCTGCGGAACTGTCAGAAGTCCGATTGCATCTGCCATAGGTGCACGATCACCCAGAGACTACAGGTGCAGATTGTCAGAAGCCATGCAGACGCAAAGCTCTTAATGCAACGTCTCGATTTTGTTGTTGTTGTTGTTTTGAGTATATGTAGGCGTTTTCACCATTTTGGTATCTATCGATGGTAGAGTGGAGCTCCCGACTGTAATGTTTTAACAACCATTCTAGTTCCCTGGTTGTGCATCTGTATCTGAGATTTCTTGTTTTATGACAAACCGTTTTCCTACTTCACCTATGTTTTCGTCTCATGCCAGAGAGTTCATGATCGAATGATTCACATGAATTGTTGTAGTTATGTTATGATAAAGGATTTGTTGTTGCATTACTGTTTTCTCTGGTCTTCTGCGTTTGAATGTAAGAAGATCTTTCCTTTGGACGTTTTCTTCTCATAGTCTGTTAGGAACATGATGTTTATAACAGACCCCTGCACTCTTCTTATACAAGTCTTCCCCCTACTCACCCTTATTACAACTCACATTTTGAAGTTTATCTAAGACCTCACTTGCCCATGCATGCCTGGCCTATTTTCAGAGTTGAAATGATGTTGTCCTGAGTTTGCCTCCATTTGATCATCCATTTTATAAACAAATCGTGACATTAAACTGATGGGTTTCGGGCTCTTCTCCTGCTGCAATCCAGGAGTGACTTCTAACTCTAACATAACCCTTTTATCCTTTCATCATATCTTAGATTCAGGCTGCAGAAGTGGCCTGCGAATTCCTCAATATTGTTCATATTTCTGAATATGAAGTCCCCAACTTTCCAAGGCAGAGGTATGAATTGATTTTTCCTCTTTTCATGGAAAAAATGCAACCAATAGTTTTACTACCTTGTAAGGCAAAGTCCCTAAACATTTTGTCAGATATGTGGCATGGAAGGAAGGAACAATTTTCCTTGGAACCGAAAATCCTTATGACCTTGTAATTATCCATTTGTTCCAGTGTCCCCTTCCTATCCAGGAACTTACTCACCTGGTCAGACATCCGAGGGGGTGTCCTTTCCAAACATCAAACCTTTAAAAAATGAGACAAAGTCATTAAAAAAATCATAAAAATGTTGGGAGGATTTGTGCCTCCATAATGTTTGATACCAGAAGGTTACCGGGTCGAATTCAAAGTTTACCTTCTTACACACAGATAATCTGATAAACTGACAGCAATGTGCTGTCGCGAAAACCAAATATGAGGACATAAATAATTTCTTATCCTTCTGGTATTGTGACAATTGGGAAGAGATTTCAATGGAAATCAACTTTCCCCAATCAAAGATGTCTTATTCCTTGACCGTAAAGTATAAAATGTAAAGAAGCATGCGAGAAATGTTGGTTGTAGTTTCTTCTCCTGTTACCCTCGTGAAAAGCCAAGCAATTTCCCGTAAAGGATTTTTAAATGATCCAACCTGCAATCTCGTGATGTCCTCAGGAACAACCAATGGGTTATACAGGAACTCATGTAATAGGTCCAACCCATTGTCATGCTTCTTTAATAATTATCTGCAATCTTCACCCTTGAAGGTAAGCATTGGCTCGGGAAGTCTCAACATCTTACGAAATACCTGAAGCGATAGAGAGACAAGGGAATGGTCCCGCAATTGAATGATCTATTGTCTTGGAATATATCTCTCGGCACACCAGGAAACCAACTCCTTAAAGTCGAAAACCTTTGTGACGCAGCTTGCATGAGCAATTCCAGATGTACAAATTACTTCCTTTTGGGAAGAAGGGGATGAGTAGTAAGAATATGCTCTGGAACACTGAAAGTTCTAGTCCTCATGCCCGAAAATGTTCAATGTATATCCACATAACTGTTGTTGATTTTCTTCCATAAGTTGACAGAAACGTTCTTTTGCTCCAGATAATGTTTAAAATGAACGCTTGAGAGGGATAATATAATCCTCCACAAATCTTGGTTTAATTCATTTTAATAGGAGATCTCCTCAAGCCCTTCGCTTATTAATGACAATCTTTACGGAACTTGCATGATGAGTTGTTAGCATTAAATCATATTAAATGAGTATAGGGAAACTTGCGAAGGTGATGAGGTCGGATGAGACTGAAATAAGATTTGGGATTTTTGTGAACCCGAGAACTCGCAAACCCGCGACTGCAGAAGGTCAAAAAATGACTAAGTGTTGTAGCACGGTCGATCGGAACTAAAAAAGGAGAGATGAGATACATAGGAGATGGGGAGGATTCCAATGGTCAAAATGTATATCATGGATCTTTTGGATGCAAAATGTATATCATAGAACATGGGGTATGAGAGTTCGACCCCGCTAACCCGGGAACCCACGATTGCAAAATCGGCTAAGTATAGGATAGCGCGGTGGTTGGTCAGTATCGTGATGTGAGGGTGTGGATGGAGATGAGGATCCACAATTATTCCAACCTGGGAACCCGTCGTTCTGAAAAAATGACTAAGTATAGAACTAGAAAGGGAGAATAGAAGGGAAAAAAGGAAAAGGGGAAAACGAGTAAGTATAGAAGAGGGAAAAGAAGTTGGGAAAATAGAAAAGGGGAGGGAAATTTAGAAAGAAGGAATTGATCTTAACAACAGGCTCCAACTGTGGGATGATAACCTCCTGTGGGTTGTCAAGAATCCAAAATATCGCATGAGCAGGTGCTTCTGCCCATTGGATTATGGAGTTAGAGTAAGAATATACAAACTGAAAAAAAAAAAAATTATGTACAATGAGAATGAAAAAGTCTTAGGAGAAGAAACCTTTCAAATGTTTCCCATGGACATGAATCATTAATATTTTTTCCTTCATGTCTTGGAGCATATAGGAGTTAAAACCCAATATCTTCTCGACGACATATGGTCTAATTTAGAGTGCTTCGAACTTTGTATGCATGGACGACTTATCCTTGTTCTTGTTCCAAAGTAAAACCAACTCTCCCTTATGAAATTTCTTCAGAGTTGTGCTCTGATTAAAATCTATTTTGACGCTATGTTGCCTCTAAGAAGTTCGATCCAGGTATTTTCTATGTTCCTCTTCCAACTTCAGTAACTGGTTGATTCTCCTCTAGATGGGTGAATTGTCTTCTGTATCTTTGGTATTAACCACAAAGATTAATGCGTTGAGCTCGAGAATAATCGTCATTTTTTCCTCTTTCCCATAAACCAATAGATATGGAGACATCTCTGTGCTATCCTTCAAAGTCATTTTGCTTTCCCATAATGCATTCGTCAGCTTCATATGCCAATTCCTTTGGTTGCTATCGACGATTTTCTTCAGTATCTCCACAAGTGTTTTGTTTGTGGATTCAGCAAGGCCATTACCTTGTGGATAATAATTGAATGATTGACCCATTATGATTCCATATTGTCTGCAAAACTATGTGAAATTTGAACCGATGAATATTGAACCATTGTATGTGATAAATTTATCAAGGACACAAAATATCGACAGAATGTTGTCTTTGAGGAATTTAATCAGTTCTTCAGCATCAACCTTCTTTAGCGCCACCGCTTCCGACCATTTCATGAAATAATCAGTAGTTGTTAGAATGTACATATTCCCCTTGGTAGATTTTGGATTAATAGGCCCAACAACATCAATTCCCCATTGGGAAAATGGTTGTTCTACCACAATAGGTTGCAAAGGCATCGCGAATTTCTTCATTTTTCCTGAAAAACTGCTAGCATGACAAACACTTTCTTAATGTGGCATATGAATCTCTAAAGATTAATGGCCAGTAAAATATTGCTCTAATTATTTTGTGGGCGGTTGTAGTAGGTGCAAAGTGTCCACCACATATTCCCTCATGGAATTATCTGATCAGTTCTTGGGCTTGATTTTCATCAATGCATCTTAGCAGTATAGCATCAAAATTTATTCTGAACAGTATGTCATCAATCAACACAGATTGGTTCACCTTCATCTTTAGTGTCCTTGTCTCCTTGGGATTCATGTTGACATGAAATCTCCTGGACCTTAAGTGGAATATAATATCTCTGTACCATTCTGAATCATCTAATGGTTATGTTGAGTGCTCAACACACCCTAAAATATTTTATGAAATTCGGTCACTTTTGGGTACCACTTGTTTCTTTTTGTTTTATTGCTTGAATTAAGTTCACTATGGTTGATGGTTTATTTTATTGTCATGAATCCTATCAATCAAATCGGACTTGTTTGAACTTGTTAAATGAAACCTTGTGTCTAAAGGAACTTAGCATTCTAAATAAGAATCTGAAGCTAACACTATGACTAGCACTCTTTCGTTTGGCGTCGGAAAAATACAAGCAGATAAAATAGCCACACAATAACACTAATCGTCGATCGTCGATGCACCATCGACATTGGTAAAAGACAGAGTAAGTTGGTGTTAGTTACTCTCCACAAAGATTCAGGAGATAGTCGACCCCATCGGTGTCGGTGAAATATGAGAGGGCTAAACATTGAACGAGAGCCATCAAAAACCCTCAATAGTCGATGAAGGATGCACTGGTTCGGGGTCGGTGAAATTGCAAAGGGGGAAATCATTGAAAATTTCTGCGTTAAACACTTCGTCGATCACCGACACCCGATGCACTTTCGGCATTGACATTTTCCAAGAGAGTTAATCCATGAGAACTTGGGTAAGTTGATTGTCGATCGTCGATCCGTGATACTTTTCAGCGTCGGCGGTGTATGATATTTTGTCAGAATGATTAGCTAAGAAAAAGTCCTTGATTTTGAATAACATGAGTAAATGAAGACGTTGGTCTCAAGTGCCACGTGGCTTTGTCACATAGGGGTTTCATACGGTCTAGTTTCATCCAGAGTCATCTTAAGAGTCCCTGTGACCTAGTCACACCTCTGAGTCAAATTTTCCACGTCATCTATGTATGGAAAGATGGATCAGCATCAAAGATTTTGGCTTGGAGATATCAACGAACAATGTGTGAAGCGAATCCCGACTGTCGATTCACCAGCTAGATTAGCGAAATGATGGGATTTCTTCAACACAAGATACGATCATATTTTGTCATTTAATAGGCCAGTTAATGCTTCACCCTGCATACATTACCACCTCATGCACCGATTGAACGAAAAGAATTTGAAATCATCGATAGGCCATGTTATAGCCCGCGTCGTCGACCTATGATCGAATTTAATTTTTAAATGTAGTGAAGATTTGGCGGCTAATTTTATAGAACCACACTCATATCCCGAATTGAATGGTTGATGCGACAAGGTAAGCTCATCTATGTTTAGATCACAAAAAATGGCTTTGAACACTTCTATTATGCACACAATTTTCCATTTCCAGAGCATCCGAAGAAGCAACACAAGCGTCTCAAGACTGCGTCATTTCTCAGACCATCAAAACTAGGTTAAACAAGCAACAGAGGTATGTGTTAAATTTTATCAATTCGGTGGGCGTAATCTATTTTATATCAACAGTTGATATTTTATGCAGTATATAACTATGTTTTAGCTACAGGAAAAAATGCCTCCAAGGAAACCAACGACCAGGAGCTCGCCGAGGGCACCTAAGATAAAAGAGGCATAGATTAGTGAGGGTTCTTCTCTTGGTACTGTGAGGCAGTTATAATACACTCCCAGGGCAGAGCCAGTTATTAAAACCTTGACGAAGAAAGCATTCATTCAACCTCCATTATTCGGTGATACAGAAGCGACCACTGGATCCAAAATAATTCTCCCATAGTGGGGAGACCTATTCAATAGGATCAACCGGGAGGATTACCCTGAGTATATCACACATAGTGACCCAGATGTAAGGGTGCTCGATGATCAATTTTTCCCGAACATTCGACGGTCGTGCTTGCACATGGTAGCTTGTCGAACTCTAGTTTTCCCATACATTGAGGTTTTGAGTTGGCTGATAGACCACATAGATGCTCAAAAGTGCCTCATCAACGATGAGAATAGTGGGTGTGTCATATTTTTTCTCCCGATAGAAGTTGAGAAGTACTACAAGCTCAGGGACCCATAAGAGTGGCTAACCAAAGACTTCATGGTGAAGTTCTACAAATTCCACGACACCATCCAGTTTATGGCCTCATGGTGGAAGGAGGACATGAAATTTACCAACCGAAGCAATGGCTGGTATGGGACAATGAACCTCAGAGAGCCATACATCTACTTGATGGCTCTAATATGCAGACTATATGGAGAAAAGGACTGCTCCAACTTCTCTGAAGCATGGATTCCCCTAGTGTACAGTGTGTCTATCTCAACCAGTAGTTTCAACTCGAGAGTGATCATCTCCAAGCAACTAAGAACCTATGTAGTGTAGGCCCAAATGCCGAAAGAAGGAGAACCTCATGTGTTTCATATGGACTCGTACCTACTCGATGTTATATGTGTAAGAAATTTCTTCGTCGGCATGAATTTATGCTGGCATGTTGCAGAACTGTCTGTTCATGTTTACTTCGACATACTATGGGAGAATAGGTACAAAAAATCCTACGCCCTTATTTGCGATGAATTCATCACCCAAGTCTATTTTATTTTATTTAAAAAAGAATTCCCAAGGTTTTCCGCAACAACCAAGAAAAGGATATCGAAGGTAGACCACTGGTATCTAGATGAGAACACAACCTATATTAGGGTGTTCGAGGCCACCAGAGCACCGCATTTACTCCCTACTCACATCCCATACCGACTCATTGTGGGAGAAATATGCTATTAGACTATCCTGCAGGGATATAATGCCCCATTAGTCAAGGACAAGAAGCAGGATTTCATACCCTACGACTTCCATGTAGGGTTTTATCTAGTGAAGGACACTTCTCAAGCCAAACAAGAAGGGATGAGTCAACTTGAATTTAGGTTCTCGACAGGCCAGTTTCGCAAGAACGATACTAAGGGTCTAGTCCTCCAACACACTTCACAAGTTTCGTCATGTTGGCCATACACGCATGACATGTTTGAGGATGAGATTTTTACAGAATGCACTCAGGATTGGGAGGAGGTAATACAGAGGAAATCCAACCTGAGCATGACTAGGTTCAAGGCTATGAGCATGGATGAACAGGTGGAGAAAATAGAGCAGTCGGCTCAAGAGGCTCTTAGATTTAGGGAAGAAATCATAGCAATAGAGACCACAGAGGCACAAAGGAGAGGATTTCTCTTACTAGAAGGAGTGCAGAGAATCATTGATCAGTTACAGAATGATCCTGATCTCGTAGAGATGATGAGGATCCCCATGGACAACCCAATCACAAGAAGAGAAGAGCTAAGTGGCTTAAAGTCCATACAACTTGAACAAATCACCGGTCTGGAAAACCCTAGAGTTCCATCACCACAGATCAAATCACTAGGGAAAATTCTAACCCTGCCTTACGTATCATGGGCACTAGGTGGAATAAGTGTACCAAACCCCCTGTTTGACTTAATAACCATCTATGACGATGATGAGAGTTTGGATGTTTCCATGGTAACTCTAGTACCAATTACAGAGGAAAAGGAACCTAAGAAAGCATCTACCCCAAGTCCCGATGCTCCAATTCAAAACCTTCCACAGAGCGACCATGAGTTCAAAAGTGTCTTAGAAACTGAATTTTTCGACCTGTCTGGGACCCCAAAAGACAACTCTAGGGATGATCTAGGATTGGGTGGTCAAAAAGAGGAAGTTCAATAGCAATAAATCGACACCTTGACAAATGATTACCAAGTAAGTAATGAACCTACCCCTGGTTCTTCAATTTTGGTGGATACCTCACCATCCAATGAAAAACAAATGGAGGTCGAGCCATTAAAACATATGAAAGAATTTTAGGAATGAATCCTAGAACAGATACACAAAGCCAAGAGCCTGGGAAACACTCTAACCGAGGGAGAACAACAAATCCCTGAGCTGGTTGATGAGGTCGCCGACATACAAGAAATCGCCTATGACAGGAATAGGAAAGTGATCATGAAGAGGACCACCAATAAGAGAAGGCTCATGCTAGATAGCTCGATTCTCATCACCACGGAGGAAAATTTGCTCAGCACAGAAAACACCAAGACATACGAGCTTATCGGCACAAGAATGGCTATCACGGATGCCACATTAGATAGAAAAAGGAGGGATGAAAAGGTGGTAGCCGACGTGCTAAAGGAGTTGGAGCATCTGCGCCATTTAGCGAAATACTATCAAGACTCAACACAGGCCACAATGTTCCTGAGGAGTGATTTCCAGGATGCTTATGTGAAATTCAAAAGTGAACGACACCTTTTCACCGCAGGCATAGACGATTTCCAAGAAGATACTCTTATGGCACTAGAAACCTACAAGGACGTGGAAAGGTGGTATGAAAAATATCACCTAGTGGTAGAAAGGATTGATTACATCAGCGTAGTGCAAAAGGGTCGAGACGCCGAAGAGCACAATATTCGGGTGCTATGGGATAACAACATTGATCAGATCTGGAAAGCAGTCGAATACTAGGTAAAAATGGTCGAGGAACCTCAGCGGGAGATTCAGAAGAAGTGGGTCGAGTGCGAAAAAGGTTGGGAAAAGATTAATCGGGAGATGAAAGGCATCGACCTCCCATAATTTGGCTCACTCGAAGACTTTTTCCACCTGCATGACATAGTCAAGTGACATGCAGAACAAAACTCGGCATGGGCAGTAGAGATCGCACAGGTGGGAAGCATGGTGCCAAGTCAAGTATAAAAATTTATGGAGCATCCGATCAAGGCTCGTGTAGTTCTGCAGCGGTTGAGTATTAAAATAGTCAAATACAGAGAATGGGAAGTAGAAGTAAAAGAAATTATTTCAGCCCTGATGGACCAGCACAAGTTCCCGTATGCAAACACATGCGAGGATGTCTTCGTCAAGTGGTCGGAGTATGAGAGCAATCATCCACTCCCTGTAAAACCATGAGATAATTCTCAAAGAACAAAGAGATCATGCACCACGTGGCGATATTTTGTTTTACTTAACTTGCACTTGTAGTAGCTATTTTTAGTTAGTAATTCATTATAAATAAAGGGATTGACCTTTTAGCAAAGGTCGATGGTTTTTGGAAAAGACCCTCATTTTTGGAATTGTAAATATATATTTTTGAACTGCCTTAATTGAGAATTCATGTTTAGGACCGAAGACAAAATATTTCTTTTCATCAAAGGCATTATATGATTGGATTGAGGAGGAATTACTTCCAACTGTATTTCAGTAATTGATGTTGTAACGAGTAAGAGTTTCTGAATCTATTGATAAGTTATTTGTTTCAATATTTTTGCATTTCTTGTTCATAATGATGGAAAGCAAATCATTGTGTTAATGTGCGATTAATGTTAGATATAAGGAAACTATTTTTCTTTCCATCATTTTGTTACATGTGTGTTTTCTTACAATAAGTGTATTTCAGTCAATAATTGAAATACCATCAAGTTAATGTATTATTACTAGGCTTGTAAGATGTGTGAATATATTTGTCTGCATGTTTGAGTACGAGGGTTATCCTGGGCTCAACTTTATTCAGTAGTTAATATTCCCTTCCACCAACTGGTTTATACTAGGACACATCATTTTATATCAGACTCATCTAATAAAAGAAAAGACAAAAAAGAGAATGTTTAAACTGAAGGAGGAACTTTCATAGGAAGATATCATGTCAATCACCACGTAAAGCCCATCGATAAATTAGCTAGATCTAAATATCTGGAGAACCATTCCACCATCAAATGTTGCAGATTCTAATTGGGCCTCTTTGGCAGGCTTGGTTCCTCTTGTTGAGTTAAATGGATTTAGGACCCCTCAACATAATTGGTGCTATAAGGAGGGCCTAATGAATGAATGGCTAACAATGTTGATGATATAATATCTCGCATAACCTATAGATTCAAAACAACCCACATGCATGGCTAGTCAGTCTCAAGACAACCCACATACAGAGAGTACTCTTGAAATGAGTGACTCACCCCAACACTAGGAAGAAAACCTATTCCCCAAAATTCCTTATGCTCATCCTCACGAGGAGTTGAACAAATTCATAAGAATCACAAGAGATTATGCTCAACAAATTGGAGTGTTTCCCTTAGCCCTGTTACTTCCTCGTAGAAAAAAATAAAACCAGTGGTTGATACCCCCAACCAGGTTTTTTTTCACACAGTAGAAGACCTGATAGATTTTTCCCTCATAGAGATCGAGAAACCTCTTAACCTAATCCTCGAAATTCCAGTTGGTAACCACTTTGAACCGGACGATCTCGAATCTAAAGAAGAAGGGTTTAACTCAGATCACTCAGTTTCAGATTCAGATGACATGGAGGATAATAACGATAATAAAAAAGAGAGGGGAAATCCACCTCCAAATAACCAACCTTGGTTGGCCATATATTCTCTAGCAATCCTAGTATGGGTACATAACCTCCCTCGACATCCTAAAAAACTACTTCCGAAGTTTGACCCTGAAACCTCTGGATTTCCTGAAGACCATATTAAAAATTTCATACTAATGATAAGACTTATGAACGTACAACATGAGGACATAGTATGTATACTGTTTCCCTATATTTTTTAGAACACAACATCGACTTGGTATTTTAACTTGCCTATGGGGTCCATAACTAGTTGGACAAAGTTCCAAAAATATTTCTTAGACAAATTTGCAGAAGAAACCACCATAGGAGCTTTGATGGTTGAACTCTTCGCCGCCACCATGAGTTCAAAAGAGAAGGTTAAAGACTTCAACCAATGTTTTACCACTATCTTGAATAAGTTTCAACCTGAAGCTAAACCTACCCAGGGGTTGCAAATTAAGGTATGTGCTAATGCTCTCCCTGCATCTATTTCTATGTTTGTGAAAAGGGTTGCCAAACATACCCTAGCAGATAATTTCGAGGAATCCAAAATGATTGAATTTCAAATGAAAGGATGCAAAGAGGGCCAAGTCTCACTAGTTAAGAAGGAAGTTCAGCCTCCTCCTAGGAGAGGATTGTTGTTGACTAGACCTCCGGGAAAACAAACAAAACAAGGTCCCGAAAAGGGAAGCAGAGACATAGAAGACCTACAATGGATGATAAAGAAGCTCTTGAATTAAATCGTAGACATGAAGAGAATCGTCGGGGAAGGAAACCAAATTCAAAGGCTGTATAAACCCTTTTTTAAGAGAAACCCACCTTTCAAAGCAATCGAACCTCCCCCAGCCAACTTAAAAATCAATCTAGGTAATGTAGCCTTCGACTCTTTTTGTACTTATCATCAAGATAAATAATTTGAAAGAGACTATCCCCAGTAGGCACATGCTATGAATTTAATGGAAAATCGGTTCCTAGACGAAGTTTCCCTTACCGAACAATCAAGCAACTCAGTGGTAAACATCGTCGATCAGGAGGAATCTGAGCCATCGGAAGAAACCGCCATGTTTTTATGGGATCTTGACTTGTCGATGCCTTCCGATGATGTATTTGAGGTTCAGGAACTACTCGTTGAGGTTTTGGCTGTGAAAACATGTAAGGGTCAACCAGTCTCAAATGACATTACCATTGTCCAATTCACGAAGGGAAAACAAACAACCGATCACCCGAAAGCACCTTCTGTCTCCCAAAGAAATCCGATAAACATCCATACATGGGATTCACCGAAGCTAGACTACAACATACTAGAATACTTAAAAAAGTTGAAGGCCAATGTGTCGGTCATGGACATTTGTAGAATTCCTCAGCAAAAGGATTTTATATTATAATCCTTAAAGTCAATAGAAGCCCCTATAACATGCACTGACCCGGGGGAGGACCCAACTCCCACTGATTCAAAGAATAAACCAAATGTGAACACTTGCTCTGTAGATAAAAAAGGGAAGCCTTTTGTCCCACCTTTCATGTTAACATTTGAAGTCTTCAACATAAACCTCCAGAACTTTTTAGTCAACTCAAGGGCATCCTCCAATGTCATGCCATTTTCTATCTGCAATAAGTTGAATGCAGTTTCGCTCAAAAGTAATAAACACGTTATACAACTAGATAGAACTGAGGTAAAATTTATTGGGGCACTGAAGGATGGCATGATCAGAATGGCCACCCGCCTGAAATTTGTTCAAGTAATTGACATCATTGTAGTAGATATACCAAAATCTTATGGACTGCTACTTAGTCGAGACTGGTCCGAGAAATTGAATGGATACTTTAGCATGAAATGGGATCACCTCTGGTTGACATTAAAGGGACATGCCAACATGATTAGGATTGATAGGGAAAGGTATCTCAAACATATTGTCACCGATTTAGAAGCCTACAATGAACCCTCATCAACAAAGTTCCCTCTGCTATGAAAATACTCATGTGACTCTGATTTTGGCGATTTCCCTCCTCTCTCATCTGACGTACCTCTCACTCAAAACTCCGATATATATTTTCAAGTGAATCTACTGGTAGTGGCGGAAGAAAGCCTATTTTTCCAAGAACCTCTGTTGGAAACCGCAGACAGACTATGTGGAGAGGAGGAAGTAACTAGGCACGAAGAAGGTGATAAATGTCTCTCACAATTTTGGACCCTGTACTTTGATGGTTATAAATCGCAAGAAGGGTCGAGAGCAGGATGTATCCTCATTGACCCAAAGGGGAAGCGAAATTTCCTGTCCTGCAGACTAGAATTTGAATGCACTAATAACATTGTTGAGTATGAAGATCTAGTGCAGGGGCTAAAGAAAGCCATAGAATTAAATTTTAATGGACTAAAAGTTTTTTGGGACTTTGAAATTATCGTCAGGCAAGTCAAGAATTCTATACATTGCAACTCACCCAACCTGAGGAATTATCAACAGGAAGTGCATAGGCTACTAGAACATTTTGAGGCCTTTAATATTATCGTGGTTCCCAGGACAAAGAATACTCTTGTTGATTCCCTATGCATTGCATCCTTGAGGCTATCCCCTTTAGAAGATTATGAAGCCTCTAGGTTCACTGTGGAACTACTCTACAAACCATCAGTACCCAACAATATTTCTAACTCATTGGAAGGTTTTTGAAGGATATGAACAGATTATAGACTTTCTAACCAATCAGGAAAATTTTAAAGATATGTCCATTGATGATGAAGTATTTCAAGAGCAACTAGGAAAAACCGATTTCCACGAACAAAGAGGTGAAATAGATTAGGCTAGTAAGAAACCAAGGCCTCGCACGATACCGAAAGGGGTATCCAATTTGGAGAACCTTTTCAACCTGACAAAAAGATTTAAAGGGTCGACAAACACAAATACAGGGAGCTCATGCCCCATATACAAGACGATAAATCTAGGAACCCCAAAAAACCCTAAGGATATAAATCTAGGCAAAATGATGTCCAAAGAAGAAAGGAAATCCTATCTTGAACTTTTTAGAGAATATCAAGATGTTTTTGCATGGTCCTACCGAGAATTGAAAACATATGACACTCGCATCATTCAACACACAATCCCGTTAAAATATGGAGTAAAACCATTTCAACAGAAGCTCAAGAAGTACCACCCATATTTGGAACCCCTCATGTATCAAGAGCTAAAATTTTTATTAGATGCTAATATTATCTTTCAGGCTAGACACTTTGCATGGGTAGTAAATTTGGTTCTTGTCAGGAAAAAATCTGGGGAAATTCGCTTGTGTGTAGATTTCATAAATCTTAATAGAGCATCGGAAAAGGATAACTACCCAGTCCCACCAATGGAACAAATCTTGCAAACCGTGTCTGGTTCTGATATTTTCTCCCTTCTATATGGGTTTTCAGGTTACAACCAAGTTCTGGTTTCAGAAGAAGACAGATTGAAAAATATTTTCTGAACCAAGTGGGGAACCTTTGCTTATAAACGCATGCCCTTTGGGTTGATTAATGCAGGATAAACCTTCCAGAGGGCCATGGACATAGCTTTTCAGGGATTGATTAATATATGTGTAGTAGTGTACTTGGATGATGTGACTGTGTATTCAAAAAACATGAAATACCACATCCAACATCTAACCCAAATTTTCGAAAGGCGTAGGAAATACAGAATATCTTTAAACCCTAAGAAAACTATATTTGGTGTCGAGGAAGGGAAATTACTAGGACATATTATATCTCAATAAGGAATTCGCATAGATCCAGAACAAATAAAGGAAATAGCTCAGCTTCCCTTACCCCACAACAAAATGGCAATGCAATCCTTCTTTGGGAAAATTAATTTTGTGAGGAAGTTTACACCCGATTTCGCTGAAACTATCAAACCCTTACAAAAAATAATTCGCAAGGATGTTGATTTTAAGTGGGATGACGAGCAAAAAAAAATTTTCAACAACATCAAGACTGCCATATCTCAAGCTCTGGTGTTGTGGACCCCGGACTTTAGTAAATATTTTTTCCTCTATACTTTCACCTCCGACCAATCCTTAGCTACAATTTTAACCCAGAAGGATGATGATAACAATGAGGCACTAGTATCGTTCATGAGCACTAATCTCCAAGGGGACGAATTTAATTACCCTACTATAGACAAACATGCTTATGTGATGTACAAAGAAATAAAACATTCCAGATCTTACATCTTAAAAAATCACACCAAAGTCATCGTTCCTCATCCCGCAGTCCAATCGTTATTCACTCAACAGGAGATGGGGAAGAGAGGAGGAAATTGGATGGAAGTTGTCCAAGAATTTGATCTAGATATAAAACCTATCAAACTAGTTAAGGGACAAGGGTTGTGTAAATTGGACACAGGAGCTTAAGACCAATTAAATGAAGACCCCGGATGGGAGAATGAATTATCATTATGGTGTAGTGAAGATTTATATGTTCCCCTAGGGAAAGAGTCTTGGTATGGAAAACTTATTTACCTCCTGCATCATAGGACCTGCCCAGAAAACCTAAACCCTAAGGAAAGAAGAGCTCTCGGGCTATAATCTGCACAATATCGCCTCATAAATTCAATACATTTTCATGTAAATTATGATCGGGTACTCTTGATATGTCTCGAATGTGAAGATGCAGATAAGGTTCTGAGGGAGCTCCATGATGGTCCTGTAGGTGGAAACTTTGCAGGGAATACCATTGCTCACAAAATACTGACATCTGGCTATTACTAGCCTACTCTATTTAGAGACGCTCATATGTACACTAGAAACTATAAAACTTTTCAAATGAGCGTAGGGACAGAAAAGAGAGAACTTGTCCCACTCCAACCAGTGACCATATCCATACCATTCAAGCAATGGAGGTTATATGTCATAGGAGATATTATGCCGATTTCTTCAAAACAACATAGATACATACTGACTGCTACGAACTATTTTACGAAATGGACAGAGGTCATTCCTTTTACCCAAGTGAATGAAAAGGTGGTGATCCAATTCATAGAACAACAGTTGATCATAAGGTTTGGGGTGCCTTATGTTCTTGTTTTTGACAATGCCGCTTAATTTTCTTCCATTCTATTAACAGATTTTTCTCTAGACAAAGGAATCATAATCAGATACTTTTCAATCTACTATCCACAAGGGAATGGAGTGATAGAATCAACCAATAAGAACCTAGTGAGGATATTGAAGAAAAAAGTTACATACAATTAGAGGAATTGGCATAGCCCAATTCACAATTCCTTATGGGCCGACAGAGTAATACCCAAGGAAGCTATAGGGAACTCCCCATACTTTCTGGTATACGAACAAGAAGCCATTCTCCCAAATGGGCTATATCTTCCATCTCTCCATCTTGCTCAGGGATCTAGAGGACAACCCTCATTAGTTATTCAATAGAGAATTGATACCTTCCTCATGTTGGAGGAAGAAAGGGAGAAAGAAAAATCAAATTTTGTCGCCCATCAGCAGATAGTTAAAATATGGTTTGACAAGTATAAGACCAAAGAGAACAGTTTCAAGGTAGGAGACTTAGTCCTGGAATGGGATAGAGAAAATGAACCTAAGGGAAAACATTTGAAGTTTCAGAATCTATGGCCTGGACCTTTCCAGGTATCTGAGAAACTTGGGCCAGGCACGTATCAGTTGCAAAATCTAAGGGGGGAACCTGATGTCCTCCTAGTGAATGGCCAAGCCCTAAAACAATATTTTTGTTATAAAAAAAAATGTGTGTGTGTGTGTGTGTTTCTTTTCATGATTATTTTCTAATTTGGATAAATGTGTAAGTGTAAGGTAAACTAATTGAAGAGTCTTTTTTTTCTTGTTTTTTCTTTCGTTTGGTGTTTTCTTGTAATAAATTTGTGTTCTGCAAGGCATTGGTTGATCTTAATAAATATGGTGTAGAAAAATTTGTTCCTAACTCACACTTATGTACAACAAAAGAAACATTGGGCAATTTCATTTCTTATTCAAAGATTTTTGTATATGATATTTGCAAACAAACGACCTTAGCAAGTGATGAAGTGACTGCCTAGTGGTCTGGTAAAACCTAAAGGAAATATGGTAAGTTGGAAAGGACCACTGGTACCTCTAGACAGATCTAGGAATAATTTCACCTTAACCATTTCATCTTGCAGATAACAGACATCTTCCTCTCCCACTCGCTCAAGGCATCTCTGCCAAAAAAAATCAATTATATTAAATTAGGGAAAAGTAGGAGAGGGTATACAGATAAATATGTTGGGGCTATGGACACTCTATGGCAATGGAGCAAGGTCTATGGCATCAGGGTGACTCCATCAGGGCTATGGACGGTCGCCAACAACAGAGCAACACCATTGCAAGTGAATTATGATAACTAAAATGGCCTCACGCCAGTGAATGCATTACCTGGCTCTTTTCAAAAGAGGCATGGGTCACAGTCAAGAGGAATGAAGGTGGAATAAAGGTTAAAACTCCATAGGCGGGCCTGAATTCATGAACTGGGGAACGTATAAGCGCAAGGATATGAAAGACTCTGATAAAAGAAAAATCAGTTAGGTTCTTAACCAGCTTATCAGCTAAGCCTAGGGAAGGAACAAATATTTTGCTTCCGCCTAGATAATCGCCATTTGTTGAGCGCTCAACACACCCTAAAATATTTTATGAAATTCGGTCACTTTTTGGTAACACTTGTTTCTTTTTGTTTTACTGTCTGAATTAAGTTCACTATGGCTGATGGTTTATTTTATTGTCATGACTCATATCAATCGAATCAGACTTGTTTCAACTTGTTAAATTCAACTTTGTGTCTAAAGTAACTTAGCATTCTAAATAAGAATCTGAAGCTAACACTATGACTAGCGTGCTTGCGTTTGACATTGGAAAAATCCAAGAAGATAAAATAGCCACACAATAACACTAATCGTAGATCATTGATACACCATCGACATCGGTAAAATATGGAGTGAGTTGGTGTTAGTTACTCACCATGGAGATTCAAGAGATAGCTAACCCCATTGGCATCGACGAAATATGAGAGGGGTAAACATTGAACGAGAGCCATCACAAACCCTCGATAGCCGATGACGGATGTGCTTGTTCAAGATTGGTGAAATCGCAAAGGGGGGAATCATTGAAAATTTCCGCGTTAAACACGTCGTCGATCGCTGACCCCCGATGCACTTTCGGCATCGGCATTTTCCAAGAGAATTAATCCGGGAGCACTTGGGTAAGTTGATCGTTGATCGCTAATCCATGATACTTTTCAGTGTTGGAGGGGTATGATATGTTGTTCTAATGATTAGCTAAGGAAAATTCTTTGATTCCGAATAACACGATTAAATGAAGACGTTGGTCTCAAGTGCCACATGTCTTTGTCACATAGGGGTTTCATACATTCTAGTTTCGTCCCGAGTCATCTTAAGAGTCCATGTCCTAGTCACACCTCTAAGTCAGATTTTCCACATCATATATGTACGACAAGATGGATCGGCATCGGATCTTTTGGCCCGAAGATATCAACGAGCAATGTGTGAAGCGAAGCCCCGACTGTCGATCCACCATCTAGATTAGCGAAATGATGGGACGTCTTCAACACGAGATACGATCGGATTTTCTCATTTAATAGGCCAGTTAATTCTTCACCCCACATAAATTACTACCCCTTGTGTCGATTGAACAACATGAATTTGAAATCACCAATAGGCCACGTTATAGCCCGCGTCATCGACCTACCATCGAATTTAATTTTTAAACGTAGTGAAGATATGGTGGCTGATTTTATAGAACCACACTCATATCCCGAATTGAATGGAAGATGCGACAAGGTAAGTTCATATTTCTTTAGATCATGAAAATGGCTTCGAACACTTCTATTATGCGCACAAGTTTCCATTTCCATAGCATCCGAAGAAGCAAAGCAAGCATCTCAAGACTACGTCATTTCTCAGACCATCAAAACCAGGTTAAATAAGAAACATAGGTATGCGTTAAATTTTATCAATTCGGAAGGAATAATCTATTTTATATCAGCAGTTGATCTTTTACGCAGTATATAACTATATTTTAGCTACAGGAAAAAATTCCTCTGGGGAAACCAATGACCAAGCGCTCGCAGAGGGCACCTAAGTTAAAAGAGGCGGATATTGGTGAGGGTTATTCTCCTGGTATTGCAAGGCAATTAGAATACACTCTCAGGGAAGAGTCGGTTATTAAAACCTCGATGAAGAAAGAATTCATTCAACCTCCGATCTTCGGCGATACAGAAGCAACCATTGGATCCAAAATAATTCTCCCACGGTAGGGAGACCTATTCAACAGAATCAACCGGGAGGATTACCCAGAGTATATCCCACACAATGACCTAGATGTAAGGGCGCTCGATGATCAAGTTTTCCCAAACATTTGACGGTCGTGCTTGCACATGGTAGCTTGTGAACTCCATTTTTCCCATGCATTGAGGTTTTGAGTTGGATGATCGATCACACAGACACTCAGAAGTGCCTCATCTACGATGAGAATGGTGGATGTGTCGAATTTTTTCTCCCAATAGAAGTTTATAAGTACTACAAGCTCAGGGACCCATAGGAGAGGCTGAACGCAGACTTCATGGTGAATTTCTACGAATTCCATGACACCAACCGATTGATGGTGTCTTGGTGGAAGGAGGACAAAAAATTTACTAATTGGAGCAATGGCTGGTATGGGACAACAAACCTGAGAGAGACATACATCTACTTGATGGCTCTAATCTGCAGACTATATGGAGAAAAGGATTGCTCCAAGTTATTTGAAGCATGGATGCCCCTAGCATACACTGTGGCTATCTCGGGGAGTAGTTTCAACTGGGGAGCGATCATCTCCAAGAAACTAAGAACCTGTGTAGTGCAAGCCCAAATGTCGAAAGAAGGAGAAGCTCATGCGTTTCATATGGCCTCGTACCTACTCGATGTTATCTGTGCAAGAAATTTATTCATCGTCATGAATTTAAGATGGCACATTGTGGAACTATTTGTTCATGTTTGCTTCGGCATACTATGGGAGAACAGGTACAAAAAATCCTATGCCCTTATTTGCGATAAACTCATCACCCGAGTCTATTTTATTTTATTTAAAAAGTAATGCCCAAGGGTGTCCGCAACAACCAAGAAAATGATATCGAAGGTAGGCCACTGGTATCTAGACGAGAAAACAACCTATATCAAGGTGTTCAGGGCCACTGGAGCACTGCATTTACTCCTTTCTCACGTCCCAGACCGACTCATTGTGGGAGAAATCTGATATCACACTATCCTACAGGGCTATAACGCCACATTAGTCAAGGACAAGAAGCAAGATTTCATACCCTTCGGCTTCCATGTGGGGTTTTATATAGTGAAGGAAATTTCTCAAGCCAAATAAGAAGGGTTGAGTTAGCTTGAATTCAGGTTCCCAATAGGCTAGTTTTGCAAGCATGATCCTAAGGGCCTAGTCCTCCAACATGCTTCAAAAGTTTCGTCATGTTGGCCATACGCGCATGACAAGTTTGAGGATGATATTTTTATAGAATGTGCTCAAGACTGGGAGTAGGTAGTACATAGGAAAGCCAACCCGAGCATGACCAGGTTCAAGGCTATGATAATGGATGAACTGGTGGAGACAATAGAGCAGTCGACTCAAGAGGCTCTTAGAGTTAGGGAAGAAATCAGAGCAGCAAAGACTACAGAGGCACAAAGGAGAGGATTTGTCTTACTAGAAGGAGCGTAGAGAATCATTGATGAGTTATAGAATGATCTTGATCTTGTAGATATGACGAGGATCCCCATGGACAACCCAATCACAAGTAGAGGATATCCAAGTGGCTTAGAGTCCATACAAATTGAAGAAATTATTTTTTCGGAAAACCCTAGAGTTCCATCACCACATATCAGATCACCAAGGAAAATTCCAAACCAGCCTGAGGTATCAGGTGGAACAGGTGTACCAAACCCCCTGTTTGACTTAATAACTATCTATGATGATGATGAGTGTTTGGATGTTTCTTTGGTAACTCCAGTACCAATTACATAGGAAAAATAAAATGAGAAATCATATACCCCGAGTCTCAATTCTCCAATTCAAAACCTTCCACAGAGCGACCATGAGGTTGAAAGTGTATTAGACACTGAGTTGCTCGACCTATCGGGTACCCCAAAAGATATCTTGAGAGATGAGCTAGGATCAGGTGGTCAAAAAGAGGAAAATCGACAACAGGAAATCGGCACCTCGACAGTCGATTACCAAGTAAGTATTGAACCTACCCTTGGTTCTTCAATTTTGGTTGATACCTCACCAGTCGATGAACAACAAACAAAGGCTGAGCCATCAGAACATATGAAATAAGTTTAGGAACCAATCCTAGAATAGATACACATAACCAGGAGCCTAGGAAACACTCTAATCTGGGGAGAAAAACAAATCCTCAAGTCGGTTGATGAGGTCGTCAACATATAAGCAATCGCATATGACAAGAAGAGGAAAGTGATCATGAAGAGGACCACCAGGAAGAGAAGGCTCATGCTAGATAGCTTGATTCTCATCACCACGGAGGAGAATTTTCTCTTCACAGAACACACCAAGACATCTGAGCTTATTGGTGCAGGGATGGATATCACGGATACCACCTTGGATAGAGAAGGGAGGGATGAAAAGGAGTTGGTCTTCGCACTAAAGGAGTTGGAGCATCTGCACCATTTGGCGAAATACTATCAAGACTCAACACATGCGGCGGTGTTCCTGAGGAGTAAGTTCCAGGATGCTTATGCGAAATTCACAAGTGAACGACACTTTTTCACCGTAGGCATAACTAATTTCCAAGAATATACCCTTATGGCACTAGAAACCTGCAAGGATGTGGAAAGGTGGTATGAAAAATCTCGCCAAGTGGTAGAAAGGATTGATTATGTCATCATATTCAAAAGGGGTTGAGACGCCGAAGAGAACAGTATTCAGGTGCTAAGTGATAGCATCATTGATCAGATCAGGAAAGAAGTCGAATACTGGGTAAAAATGGCCCAGGAACCTCAGCGAGAGATTTAGAAGAAGTGGGTCGAGTGCGAAAAAGGCTAGGAAAATATTAATCGAGAGATGAAAGGCATCAACCTCCCAGAATTTGGCTCACCCGAAGACTTTGTCGACCTGCATGACATAGTCAAGCGACATGAAAAACAACAATCGACATGGGTAACAGAGATCGCACAGGTGGAAAGAATGGCACCAATTCAAGTACAACAATTTATGGAGCATCCGATCAAGGCTCGTGCAGTTCTATAGTGGTTGATTATTAAAATAGTTAAATACAGAGAACGGGCAGTAGAAGTAAAAGAAATTATTTCAGCCTCGATGGACCAGCACAGGTTCCTATATGAAAACACATGCGAGGATCTCTTCGTCAAGTGGTTGGAGTATGAGAGGAATCATCCACTCCCTGTAAAACCATGAGATGATTCTCAAAGAACAAAGAGATCAAGCGCCATGTGGCAATATTTGTTTTTACTTAACTTGCACTTGTAGTAGCTATTTTTAGTTAGTAATTCATTTTAAAAAAAGGGATTGACCTTTTAGCAAAGGTCGATGGTTTTTGGAAGACCCTCATTTTTGGAATTGTAAAGAACTATTTATGTACTACCTTAATTGAGAAGTCTTGTTTAGGACCGGAGACAAAATAATGTTTTTCATCAAAGGCGTTATATGATTGGATTGAGGAGGAATTACTTCCAACTTTATTTCAGTAATTGATGTTGTAACGAGTAAGAGTTTTTGAATCTATTGATAAGTTATTTGTTTCAATATTTTTGCAGGTCTTGCTCCTAATGATGGAAAGAAAATCGTTGTGTTAATGTGTGATTAATGTTAGATCTAAGGAATCTATTTTTCTTGCCATCATTTTATTACATGCGTGTTTTCTTACGATAAGTGTATCCCAGTCAATAATTGAAATACTAGAAAGTTAATGTATTAGTACTAGGCTTGTAATAGGTGTGAATATATTTGTCTGGATGCTTGAGTACGAGGGTTATCCCACTCTCAGCTTTCTTCAGTAGTTAAGATTCCCTTCCACCAACTGGTTTATACCAGCACACATCATTTTATATCAGACTCATCTAATAAAAGAAAAGACAAAAAAGAGAACGTTTAAACTGAAGGAGGAACTTTCATAGGAAAATATCATGTCAATCACCACGTAAATCTCATCGTAAATTAGCTAGATCGAAAGATCTGGAGAACCATTCCACCATCAAACATTGCAGAGTATAATTGGGCCTCTGTGGCGGGTTTGGTTCCTGATGTTGATTTAAAGGGATTTAGGACCCCTCAATAGGTTCTCCGACTGACATTGAAATAATCCCATCGATCGAGTCCCCATTCACGATGAGCTTGCATAAACCTTGTCCTTTGATCGCCTTTAAATGTTTAATATCGATATCATATTCTTTTATATTTTCCAACCAGTTAGCCCATTTCCCTTCTCTCAACTGTTGATTTAGAAACATCTTCACTGGTGATGAGGGAACATAATCTATAACATGGGAGTTTAATATATACGTCTGAAAGTGTGCTATTTCTTTTACAAGAGCCAAGGCTTGTTTCTCCAGTTCTAAATACCTCAACTCATAGTTGTGTATGTTTTTTCTCATAAAAAGTATTGGGAGTTCTTCTTCATTGTTATTTTTCTGAGTGAGAACGGATGCAACAACTGTCTCTATAGCAAATGAATAGATAATGAAGTCTCTTTGGAAATATGGACTGATGAGGACAGGAGCAGTGGTGATTTCTCCTTTGATATTGTTGAACACCTCCTAATTATATGTCGTCCATTCGAACCTCTGCTCCTTTTTCAGCAACAAATTGATCGGCTTTATGATGCTTTCATAGTCAGGAACAAATCTTGATACAAAATTGATTTTTCCTAAGAATGACTGGACTCCCTTCTTGTATGTCAAGGGGTTGAGCTAGTTTATTGGTTTAACTCTTTATGGATCTATGTAAATCCATTCATTGCATACAATATGTCCCAACAACTTTCCTTGAGTCACAGTGAATAAGCATTTCTTTGGATTCATAGAAACGCCATATAATCTACAACCTTCAAAAACCTTTCTTAAATGATGGATATGATCCTCCATTTTCTTTGAATGCAGTGTCAAGTCATCTTGATATTATTCCATAAACTTTCCTATCAACCCATTGAACACATGATCCATGGTGCTTTGGAATGTGGCTCCAACATTCTTCAAACCGAAGGGCATTCTAGCATATGCATATGTCTCCCATGGTGTGATAAATGTTGTTTTTTCCCTATCTTCTTCAGCCACCAAGACCCGGTTATATTCAGGGAAACCATCCAACATGGACATGCAGGATAATCTAGTAACTTGCTATAGGAGAAAATCCATGTTAGGCAAAGAAAAATTATCCTTTATGCTTTCTTTTTTAAGGTCTCCAAAATCAACACACATCCGGATTTCACTGGTATTTTTTCTTGCAATCACTAGATTTGAAATCCATTTTGAATGTCTGATGGGATAAATTACCCCTTCCTTCTTTAACTTCTCCAATTCAATTGTTACCAGAGGTTTCAACTTGGGATTCATCATCCTTATTTTTTGTTTCACTGCTTCTGCTTCTTCCCTCAAAGGAATGACATGTTGGAATATAGTTTTATTGTAGGCTTTCAAATCATCATAGGTCCAATCAAACACATCAATATATACTTTGAATAAGGCAACATATTGGTCAACCTCTTCAGTGGTGCAATGTAATGTCCTCACTTTGGGACATCATCACAGGGCAGAGATTTATGATGACCAGAGTAGCCAGATGGATGCTATAGCGAGTACAGGGGTATTTGAGAGGAATTGTGGGGTTCATCTTTCATTGATGATCATATTCCATCATTATGATCCATTCTTCATAGGTTGGCTTTCGTTTTGTTGCATTCCGACGATTTCCATGATTTTGACTATTTTGAGCTATAAGTCAATGGAATTCACTGAAGAGGTCATTTTGGGCACATTACTTGGAGGAACCTCTTAGTGTAATAGCTCATTGGAATCGGGAGGAGAAACACTACAGGATGGGATGGCTAGAAGTGACTTTCAGTGGCCAGGGAAGCCACAAGGAGAGAAAAGGAGCTTTTCAAAGGTAAAAAGGTTAATTAATTAATTAAAGTGATTTAATTAATTAATTAAATATTAATAAAATGAAAGTCACTTTAGAGGGACAAGGTGAGCCAAAAAGTATAAAAGAAAGGCAAGGACCTCTTCTCATTCATTCATGTATGTTTATCAGTTTGATATCTAGCTTTAGCTAGTGAGCCCATCTCTTGGGGGTTTTGAGGGTTTTGACTTAACAAACCCTAGAGGACGATTCGGTGGTGAAAGATTCCACCTAGCTTGTCCCAAGATTGGCCTCGGAGATGCAATACTCTCCCACACCATTCTAGTCAGATCTACATCAGTGCAAGAGGTTCTACATGGCCACAGGCACATGAAGAGAAGGAGGGCACACCATTGGGGGTTTCCAGCAAGGGGGGCGCACCATCTTTGGAGAGAGATTCGCTATAGGAGATTGGCAGGGCCGTTGAGGATTCTATCACTTGGGTTTTCATTACAGAGCCTTGGACATCAGATCTAGTGCTTTCTGAGATAGTTTTATGGCTCAGATTATTTCTTAAGCAGTGGGGCGAATTGAAGAGAAGGAGGGCATTTTTGAGATCTAGATCTAGTCCGTTTGGAGGGGTTACACTTCAGATATGACCATGAGACTTCACCTAGTGACTTGAAGTGTCCCGATCTATATTTCTGGAGAGTTTCAGAGCATTTGGAGGCCTCCTTCAGCAGTGCCGAATTATCTAGGGCTTCAGTCATCCAGTGGGGCGCACCATTCAGTGGGGGATTTCAGATCTACAGAAATTGAGAGGGATCTTGGAGATTCGGTCACCTGGGTTGTTCTTACCATCACCCGATCTATCAGTTGGCATATTTCTTAGGGTGATTGGACACTTTTGGCAGTAGGGTCGAGTTATTGAGGGTTTCAGCCTTCTATTGGAGCATGGAATTCTTCAGCTAGAGAGTTTGGCATTCAGATCTGCTTGTATTGATCTTCATTTCTTATTCAGCCTTTGGAGGAATCTTTTGTATTGTCGGGAGCATTTTGTATCAGCTCATACTTGTTATCTATTATCTATCATCTTGGCCATCTGTTGAGCATTCCAGATCAGCATCTCCATTGTAGCAGGTTCCTCTATTTTATGAATAAAGAAGAATTGATATGTTTTGGCTTGTCTATCTTATTGCTTATGGTTGAGGTATGTTCCATGGTTATCTCTTTCTATTATTTTCTTCATACACACATATAAACACATCTAAACAAGTAGATCAGCAAAGTGTTTGACGAAATGCCACAACCATAAAAGTTTTAAAAAGACACCAAAACAGTGATGATCCTTGCATAATGGCTTGGGATCATTACATGAAATCAACTCCCAAGTTGACATATTTTGGGGACTTTTCCATTCCGATATTGACTTTTCTCGTTTCTTGCACCTTTCAAACTGAAACTTCTTCAAGGAGATTCTTGGCATGATCGTCTTTCGTAAATAAAGATTCAGCTTGTATACAATCTTTTGGGATGGCAAACGAGCTATCGTATTCTTCATCATCATCGTTTAACAAAAAAAATCCAGTTGTTCATCGTTCTCAAATAATTGCAAGTACTCAACGTTATCGGGTGCAGATGGTCGAAAATCTCTTTCTACCTGGAAAGACATTTTTCTTTGGACATCGTCTAGTTTTGACAATGAGGTCGCCAAGGATAATGAATCTGCCTTGTGATTCTTGTCCCTTGGAATGAAAGCAATGTTGAAGGAACTGAAAGATTCCATCAGTTTGTTAACTCTTTTGAAATACAGTGTAAGTATTTCCTTTTTTATTTTATACCTCTGGGTAACCTGATTGCTAACCAACTCTAAATCTCCAGTCACAACGAGATGTTCTATTTTCATTAATCATGCAAGGATCATCCCCTAGATCAAAGCTTCATATTTTGCCTCGTTATTTGTGCATGAAAAATCTAGTCTTACAACATGGGGATGCATAGTCTTATTTGAACTCAAAATAACAATTCCAACTCTATTCCTAGATTTAGAACAAGCTCCATCGAATGACATCCTCTAGTAGCCTTCAAACAAAAAATATTGGTTCCCCACGCCTTGGACTTGCTCTAGGATTTCGTTGTGCTCCATGTCTAGGATAGCATAGTTTACAATCCTAGCATCCATATAATCTTCCATCAATTCATTGTCCTTCTTCTTGAAAGAGAAGGGTTTTCTAGGTTCACAGGGTACTTTAATCATCGATCCCTCTTTTCCTAGTAGCATCATACAACTTTCGTTGTTCATTATATATCCACCGACAATATATGTACAGTATATTCCCAGCACAACTCTGTATGATGGAGGAAGGTCTACCACAATAATATTAAAAATTGCAATGATATGGGGGGGTTGTTGTAATCCAAACATAAAAATCCTTGATTTCTCCGTACGTTGGATTTTTTCTAGAATCAATAACATATATGCTCTCACCAGTTTCATAATACTTAGTGCAACTCATTCCCAATGCCTCCATGACCACAAGTGGAATTATATTATTTTTCCCACCAGTGTCAACTAAACAATTATGTAATGCAACATCATGATTTTCAATTGAAAGGTAGAAGGGTGGAATTTTACCTCTCAGCTTGGCAGTTGACAGGATCTCGCTCTGTTTTGGACTGGTAATGACAACTTCAGCTCTTTCAGATGGATCATCCAACAACTTCAAAATTTTCTATATTTGCTGAGGAATCTTCACCACTTCTCTAAAAGGCAAAGTTATCCTCAATTTACTTAGGTCCTCCACTACATTATATGTCATTTGAGTGGAGCTCGATGCTAGGTGTTGGTTTTTGGTTCCATTTCCATCCATCACTTTCTCATTCGACACTTTTTCATTTGTTTTTTCTTTTTCTTTTTCTTTTTGTTTTTCCTTGTCAGAGTCTCCTTTATTCTTGGTTCTATTTACAAGCCCTTTTGTCTGGGTGACGTTTTATAGTGAGTTAGGATCGTTTTCACCCTCTTCAAATATATACATGGACGTCTCACATCCATCCATTTGCACAGTTTTGGATCTTTCATCAGGTAAGTAATAATTTTTTTGCTCGTCATAGACATCATCCATAGCATTCGCATTTGGAGTAGGTTGTGTGGGAACCCTTAGTCTTTGTAGGTTATCAATATCCTCAAACCTCACTCTGTTTTTGGGGGGATGGTTCCTCCTTTGCTCGGGGATTGGCATTCTTGGGTTTGGCATGTAATTATCTCCCCTTCTCAGTCTAGTTATCTTGTTTTGCATTTTCTTTATGGTTTTGATCATTTGTGCAATTTCTATTATTTTCTTAGTTTTCTGCGTTGCCATAGGGTCAACCTTTATGTTAGGTATGGTTCCTTTGAAAAATCCTCCTTCCATCATTTGATTATGAGTCGCTCGAGGTTTGAATTCTTCGTTCTTTATTGAACTGGAATCTCCTTGATTATCAATATTTAATCCCCCCATATTTCTTTGTACTCTTCCCAGTATAATGTCGGGGTCGACACCCATCTCAATCATAATTTCTTCCATCTCATTCGCTTTAGTCATTTCCTCCTCCAAAGTATCCATTTGGGATGTTTTTATGGAATATTTTACATTCAGGGGAATTGCATTCTTATAGCAACCGATAATGATTGGTTCATTTGGTATTTTATCTTCTAGAATTGTACTCAAGGTATTATTGAACCTGAGATTAAAATCTGGTATATTTTCTTTCTTCCTCAACCCAATCTGGGTGAAGTCGGTGAGGAGAGTATGGTAAGCAATTGGAGGGGAAAATATAGTTAGGAACATAGCTTCAAGGTCGTTAAATGAGAAAGTGGATCTACATACCATTCATAAGCTCTTTCTGATAAGGTTTGTAGAAACAACCTTACCATGACATCGTCATATTCAACTCAGTGAAAGTCACAAACACCAAGAAATAAGTGCAGATGCCTCTTTGCATCGAGTTCCATCTCTAGAAAAATTCTTTAAGGTTCCCTTAGGGATAACAGGGAGATCGTGTTGTTCACCTATAATATTAAGAGAGGAATCTCTTACCCTCCTTCTATTTCCAAACCCTGGAATTCCCTGATTTCTTGCGGCATATCTTCCACCTCCTTGTCTCTCCTCATGATGCTCGTCTCTCGCTGCCATGTCTGGGGAGATTTCAAGGCTAGAAATTTTACCACTAATAATAGATATTTTCTTACTTTTACCTCTGGTAATGGGTCCCTTATATTAGTCTAGCTTCAATATCGACCTTGTTCTCATGCAGCTCTAGCTAGCCTTTGATTTCTTCAATCTTGTTGTTCTTCTCTCCTCTGTCTTCAAAGGATTTCTCTTTATTCTTCTTAGATTAATATCTTCTAGGACCCTTCTAACACTTCTCAAGTTTGGGCTATTGTTATTACCAGATTGTACAACTGGTGTAAAATGCTTCATTGATTATTCAATCCAATTTCCAGATGGGGCTAATTACCCTGGGGTAAATTCATATATTTTTTCACAAACGATGGGCCAAGTTCTGAATTTTAAGTTCATGTCCCCAGTATTGTCACCAAAATTTTTGATGCTTGAATATGGTAGGACCGAAATGGAAACCTCACGAGGATACAAATCCCCCCGTGTTTTTATAGAGGTGGTACTCCTCTGTTATGCTTTTCGTGGGACTCTAGATATTCAAAATGTGGGACTTTTACAGAAGTTTGTTGTGGTAATAAAAGGAAAGTAAAGATACAAAAAATGGAAAATGGTTTATTTTGTTTTAAAGAAAGTTCCTGAAAATGGACTAGGAACCAAAAACATTCACACATTTAAAGTAAATAAGCAAAATTTCCTCACATCCATCATAGTAGGGATAAGGATTTCTAATCACATAAAAAATAAAATAAAATGATCTGCATGCATAAGAGAACTTTGACAGAGTGATACACGGGCAGCTCAAACAAATATAATGATAGATCAACCTCAAATACTTTATATTCAAAAAATTGGGTTACAAAGTACAGTCGAGATTGTTCCCAATATAACTCTCTTGAAATTTCTAAAAAATATATGGTTTATTACATATTCTCCAAAATTTAAATGTGTTTGTCATAAAGACTGGGATTGGGGCTCTCACAGACCATAAAGAAAATATATATAAGAATGAATTTTTTAGAAGGAACAAAGAGGGCAACGGAAGACAACAAGACCTGGTAAGAATAAGAAGGAAATTATCGGTCTTCGGTTAAACCTTTATATTTAAAGAGGTGGAGTAACTGGATGAAGGACTTGATAAAGAAAGAAGGATGTGATCAGTATGAACTTAATGTGATGGTATATCTCTCTTGTTACTTGATTATTGGTGTCCTTTTATTTATTTCATCGACAGTTACAGGAACCCTCTCAACTGTGTTTTTCCCTTCATCGGTCAGTTTGTCGATAACTTTTTTAAACCACTCTTCGATGTAGCTTCTCATTGGTGCCACGTTGATTTCATGCCATATTTTTATGTTGAAAATATATCCCTCCAAGTCCCTTAGATAAATTGAAATATTACGAAAAGATTCTTCAATATCTTGATTTTTTACTGAATAACCCACAAGCCAGTTATCTACATCATCTTCATTATACTCAAGAATGCCATAGAACTTTTCAAATGATAACCCTTTAAAGATCTCAACTTGTTCGTCAAAGGCTTGCTTGGTTAGAAAAAATGAATTGAGAATCAATTTGGGGTCTTGGAATTCATTAGTGCTCCCAGATAGGTCTATCTTAAACAACCTTTTGAATAATTCTTCTCTCCTTGTTATGTCTTCGTTGCATGCTTGGACAATGATATTCAAGTTTTTAACCTTTTCCTTCCAGCATGCATTCAATGGTTTTATCCGGTTCGGAGAAGGGATATATCCCTCTCTTCTTCTCAAATCTGTCATATTGGTAACTTTAAAACCGAAGGGTATGACCGTGTCAAGGTAAGAACATTCTTCATTTTTTAAATCCGCCTGTAAATATTCATGGAAGGGATGTGCCCTCATTCCAAAAGAGACCATGTTATTTGATATCTCCCAAGCCTCTATAATTAATTCCATTATTTTCTTAATGTTCTTCTCCACATAGCCCCTAGATGATGTGAGTAGACTTGAATATCCTTTCAGTTTAGTTGCATGTGTGGTAGGCCTGATCATTGCTAAAGGACTAGAAAGTACTGGAAGAGGCATTAAGGCTTCTTCCAATTCTTTGACTCCTTCCTTTAACTTGATGTTCTTTTCTTCAAGGCCTCCGATAGAATCTTCTAGAGCATCTCCAATTGCTTGGTGAATTTGGTAAATTTGGGAAGGCCACATGTTTTGTAGGTTAAACTATGATCGAGATTTCCCCTTTTTATTATTTACATCTCTTTTCTCAATAATTAAATGTTTGGACTCGCTGTCAAAAACAATTCTCTAAAATACAAAAGACTCTTCTTCAACGAAAGTCTCTCTCTCAATTATTTCCGTCAGAGGATTCTGGTGAGACATGTCCTCTGGCTGATCAGCGTTGGGGAACACTTTTTCGATGTCAATATCGATTTCCATATCCTCGAGGGAGAGTTCGTGGATGTCTCTTTTGGCTCGAGGTCCCTCCTCTCCTTGCACAATATTTTTTATTTTCTTCCTCAAGGTAAATTTATGGGAGCTTTCAATTTTTCTTGAAGGAGGGTTCTTATCTCCTCCTCCACCTGAAGAAATGTGGGTCACTTTCTTAATTTGGTGGGTCGTTGGAGCACTGCTCTGAGATGTTGTAGTTTTTGGAGTGACAGATGGGGATTGGGCACTCTTCTCGTCGAGACCCTTTCCTTTATGTTTGTATGGCTCATTGGTGTTGAGTATTGTTTCCAAGTCTCCAGTGCCATGAGCAGGAGTGCCCGAGTCATTATCTTCATCTTCATTCAAAACAGTATTAATAAAAGAATTATTGAAGCCAGTTGCCAGTAGATGTTCTAAAAATATTCTGCTAGGGTCGAACCCTTTTATCCTTTTAGCATATCTTAGATTCAGGCTATGGAGGTGGCCTGCAAATTCATCAATCTTGTTCATATTTCTGAATATGAAGTCCCCAACTTTCCAAGGAAGAGGTATGATTTTTTTTTCTCTTTTCATGGAAAAAATGCAACCAGTAGTTGTATTGTTTTTCTACTTCAGTGAAAAACATTTTGTCAGATATGTGGCATGGAAGGAAGGAAGGACTTTCCTTGGAACCGAAAATCCTTATGACGTTGTAATTCTCCATTTGTTCCAGTGTCCCCTTCCTATATAGGAACTTACTCGCCTAGTCATACATCTGGGGGGTGTCCTTTCCAAACAACAAACCTTTAAAAACTAAGACAAAGTCATTAAAAACTTTATACAAATGATGGGAGGATTTGTGCCTCCATAATGTTTGATACTAGAAGGTTACCGGATCAAATTCACAGTTTACCTTCTTGCACACAGATAATATTGGAAACTGATAGCAATGTGCTATCATGAAAACCAAATATGAGGACATAAATAATTTCTTATCCTTCTTGTATTGTGACAATTAGGAAGATATTTCAATGGAAATCAACTTTCCCCAATTGAACATGGCCTGTTCCTTGATCATAAAGTGTAAAATGTGAAGAATCATGTGGGAAATGTTGGTTGTAGTTTCTTGTCCTGTTACCTTCGTGAAAAGACAAGCATCTTCCCAGAAAGGATTTTTAAATGAGTCAACCTCCAATCGCTTGATTTCCTCAAGATGACCGTTGGGTTTTCCAGGAAATCAAGTAAGAGATCCAACCCATTGTCATGCTTCTTTAATAATTCTCTGCAATCTTCACCCTTGAAGGTAAGAGTTGGCTCAGGAAGTCTCAACATCTTACGAAATACCTGAGGTGATAGAGATAAAGGGGAATGGTCCCGAAATTAAATGATCCATTGGCTTGGAATATATCTCTCAACGCACCAAGAGACCAACTCCTTATAGTTGAAAACCTCATGGACACAGCATGCACGATCGATTCCAGAAATCCAGATTACTTCCTTTTGGCTAGAAGGGGATGAGTAGTAAGAATATTCTCTAGACCACTTAAAGTTCTGGTCCTCATGCCTGAAAATTTTCAATGTATCTCCACAGAACTATTATCGAGTTGCTTCCATAAATTGATGGAAATGTTCCTTTGCTCCAAATAATGTTTAAAATGAACTCTTGAGAGGGATAATATAATCCTCCACAAATCCTGGTTTAATGTGTTTTAATGGGAGATCTCCTCGAGCCCTTCGCTTATTAATGACAATCTTTATGGAACCTGCATGATGATTTGTTAGCATTAAATCATACTAAATGCATATTGGTAAACACGTGAAGGTGGCGAGGACGGACAGGAGTGAAATAGGATTTGGGATTTTTGTGATCCTGCGAACCCGCAACTACAGAAGGTCGAATAATGACTAAGTGTTGTAAAGCGGTCGGTTGGACCTAACAAAGGAGAGATGAGATACTTAGGAGCTAGGGGGTCCAATTTTCAAAATGTAGATCACAGATTGTTTGGATGCAAAATGTATATCATGGAACATGGGGTATGAGAGTTCGACCTCGCCAACCCAGGAACCTGTGATTGCAAAATCAGCTAAGTATAGGATAGCGCGACGTTCGGTCGGAATCGTGATGTGAGGGTGTGGATGGAGATGAGGATCCACAATTCCACCAACCTGGGAACCTTCCATTCTTAAAAAATGACTAAGTATATAACTAGAAAGGGAGAATAGAAGGGAAAAAAGGAAAAGGGGAAAATGGGTAAGTATAGAAGAGGGAAAAGAAAGGGAGAAAAGAAGTTGGGAAAATAGAAAAGGGAAGGGAAATTTTGGAAGCGAGAATTGATCTCAACAAGGCTCTTCTCAGTTCAGTCATAAAGGACTCCCATCCTTGACTCATCTCATCATTAATCTCTAATTCATGAGTTGACAACTAGCCTTGAGACCATAGGGTAGTTTTAATTGCATTGTTGACCATATTTAGTGTACACCTCCCCAAATCCTATTATATAATATATGATATATATTACATAATCAATTATATATAACATATATGTTGTATTATATATAATATCAATCATATATATTATATATAATATATAATACATATTATATGTAACAATATATAATATGTATTATTTATTGTTATATAATATATAATATATAATACATATTATATGTAACAATATATAATATGTATTATTTATTGTTATATAATATATATATATATTATTGATCCATATCAAAAGCATTGACAACATAAAACAAACCAAACAAAAAATAATTCTATGCAATCATTTTGACATTACAATACGCCTCCCTGTGTGTGCCCAATATCTCACAGCCTAAGCCCGATCAAGACCAATACAAATAAGAGAAGAAAATGATATTCCCTACAGGACCCACCCATGCCTTTACCCATGGCCCAAGCCCAAGCCAAGAAAAAATAAGAGACAAAAAGGGTTTACCCTATGCAGAATAAACAAGAAGAGAGTTCAGACAAGGGTAGTGGGGGACCACAATTCCACCAAAAGGAGTAAGTTGCACAACATGAACCTTTTGATTTTTTCTAAGAGCATAAATTTTCATTGCGCAAGAAATTTTTAATTTTTGAATCCCTTCAAGCCTCCACTTCCCATATATTTAGAACCATCTTCATTTATTTTCATGGTATATATGTTTAGGTGTTTGTTGCATAGATTAGGTTTTTTCTTTCTCTCATATTTGTATATAATCAATGTGACACCTCACATTCAATTAACTACCATCAACAAAATAAAATGATGGATTTAACAAATAAGGTCAATCTCTTACTACCCTTTTCAAATTTGGAAACACTACTAAGGGGAATCAATGGATAATGCCTTGAGATTAGATTCTCTTTTTCATTTTGCTTGATGTTGGTACTATATAAACCATATGAGATTCGTATAAATTAAGAATCTTGTGTATCTCTTCAAAACCCTATTGTCTCACCATATGAATATCAAACAATGAGAAGAATTTCCTTTAGTAAAATCAATAGTCTCCCAGGTTTTGTTTCATTACATGGCTTTACTTGATTCCTTATCATATTTAGAGAATCTAGGAGAAAGTAGAGTATATTGAATTTTTCATCCTCATTCACAACATCATCACCACATGCCCTATTTTTTGTTGCATTATAGAATGCTAAACCATCCTAATAGTATTCAAAATAACTAGCATTTTCATATAGGCTGTCCTCATCATCTTCATTTGATTTTCTCAATTTTAGGGATATCAAAAAACCTTGAAAATACTTTGAATGATCATCACCAATACGAGTTATTTTTGAACAGTGTGATCAGATTCCTCTTCATACATAGAAAAAATAGGAAGATAGGAAACCACGTGCTAAGATTGGCATTGTTATTGAGACCTTCCCCTTTACTTACAATCTATCCTTATGCAATCCATCAAATCAAGTTGACTTCAATATAGAAGTGTGACATAGGAGCATATTTTACATGCTAGACTTGGTTTACTGCACTAATAAATGCATGTGATGATATAGTCTTGAAAATCAAGTCGAATTAAGACAAAGATCACTTAGCCAATATGAACACTATAATTTAGGATTGATTTCACGCCATTTCTCTTCTATATTACACACCATTCCTCTATACTCTTAACTCCATATATTTTAATAAATCGTAAAATTGATAAGGTTTTCAACCCATAACTTTGAATGGGAATAACATTCTCACCTAAAGTTGTGATATGAAATTGGATTTGCAGGTCCTATAAAAGATCTATGAAATAATGTAGTCAAAGTTTTATTATGGCATCCCTAAAGTAAAATACAATATCTAAAAACATGTATCCCTTTAAAGGATGCTTTTATCAAAGTTGCACTACAAGAAAGAGGAGTTTCCTTGCTACTACAACTGTTCTACTAAGTTTTTCCTTCAACTTTTTACTTTTAATTTATCAAACAAAAACAAATGTACGAATGCATTAGTTATTCTCATCTATAATAGTCAAAATGACAGTAGCTAGTTATACATGTAGTTAGATTTCAAATGGCCTAAGTCCACAAGGAGTGGGTAGTGATACCTACACATATAGGTGTTGGAAATTTGGTTGTCAATGATGTCAACCTTGATAAATAAGTGAAGTATCATTGATTGATTAGTTTGAAAATCATTGTCAAAATTGGACTTATTTTTATGAAGGTGACTTGAATGTTAAGAATTGTCAATATTGGACATAATGTTATGAACGTGACTTGAATGTCAAGCATTGTCAATATTGGGCATAATGTTATGAAGGTGACTTGAATGTCAAGCATTTTCAATATTGGACATAATGTTATGAAGGTGACTTGAATATCAGTAGAAAGATAATATTGACTAATATATTGTATGAGCTTGATACACTCATCCTATATTGTATAAGGTTGATATTGTTTCATTAACATCCATGCACAAAAGAAGAAACTGTGAAGAAATTATCCAGATAAAAAGGCTAAATTGATAATCCAACATGGATCCATACAAATCACAAATAAATAAGTTAATAAGACATGGTTCATTAAAAGTGATTCAGAAAATCTCAATAGAAGAATATTCCAAAGATGAGATAGAATGTCAATGATGGATGTTTGGTGAGGAAGCATTGACACCATCGAGTCACAAGTTGAGTCGATTCAAACAACAATAAGGTAGACTATATGGAATTCAATCTACTGCAAGACTAATCGAAGACAAGTCGATTAACTGCAAACCTGCAGATTGATGAAAGTTGGAGAAGACAAGTCGATCGATTTCAAGATGAGCCGAAGACAAGTCGACCAACTAAAGGTCGAAGTCGAAGGAAAATTCAATCGGGAAATACAAGTCGGCCAAAGAAAGTCGAGACGACCAAAGTCGAATTTCTCAAGTTGGTTTTCTTCCAAGTCGATTCGGTCTAAGAAAGAAGTAACCTAAAGGTCGAATTCGAAGAAAACTTAAAAACAAGTCGGGTAGACGCTGAAGCAATATGGGTCGACTAGAATTGAAATACTCAAGTCAAAATTTCTCCTAATTGAGTCGACCAAAAAGATGTTTGTTGGTCAAATGAGGAAGAAAATACGAAAAAGGGTGAGACCAAGTCAAATGTTTAGTGAATAGAAGCTGAGAGGGAACCGATTTTAATATAACCATCAAGTAAAATGTTTACAACTTGAGTTTAAATAATCACCAACAAAGGAGATACATGGAAAAATCCAAAGCTAACTAACTAGATAACAGAATACAAAAATGTAGGAACTGTTGATGATCTGTTGGATTCTTTGTGTTGATTTTGGGGAAGGTTGTTGGCGAGTCATCAACTTGACTTTGAATTTTCTGCATGCTGACTTGGATTGTACACCTCATCACTCACTCAATCAGATTGCACATATCCTCCCATATCTTTTGACTGGGAATGGTGACTTTTAGAAACCTTCTGTAAACTTCATCCATCTCTATATATTTGGAAAAATTTGGCTTGGTGATGAAAATATACTTGATTTCATGTTGGATACTGAGATCCAACTATAGATTCTCTAAAAATGCCTTGTCGGTTATGCTACCCTCTATTCCTAAAAACTAGGAGGTATCCTTTGCCACCATGGAAATATTTTTCTTGTAGTCGGACAAAGTCATCAGCTTGTCATTTAAGACCAATAAACTGGGAAGGCCTTTCTTTTGAAAAGCATCAATCTTGCTGAAGAATCTCTAAACTCCGATATCCATGTTCTGGGTTTTCTCCTCCAACTGTAACATTAGTCCTCTCTTGGTCAGGACTTTCTTGACCTCGAGGATAGTCTCAGTCCTATCCTCAATTTTAAGACTTTCCAGCTCATCCTTAGTCTTCGAATTTAGAAACCTGGTGATTTCATTTGCCTCTGTGGGCATTTCTCCTAGCTCTCCCTTTGTCCTGTTAATGTATTGTCTTCTCCTTAACACCAATTCGTGCTGCTCGAACATGATCTACATGAGTGGCCAGATTTCCACCATGGATTTTGAGATATCCATCCAAATGTTCTCTTTGGCTTCTGCTAGTGTTTTTCCCACAATTGTTTGCTTTTGCAGCTGTTGTATTTCCTGCTTAAGTTTTTCTGATGTGTGTCTCTTAGTATGGTAACTTTCTTGGAAGGAGGATTTAAGTTTCTGGAGATTCTCTATTTCGTGATGCAATTTTTTAATTTCTTATCCTTGTAGGGTCATCTCCTCCATTAAATTTGCTAGAGCTTCAGATGTCCCTAGAACTGTCACTAAGGCAACTGATGGAAGTTATGTTGTGGCAGTTGCTAATGATGTCATTGTGCTAACTCCTGTGAGGGGAACTGAACTCAGTGGATTGAATTACATGGGATCTATCTGTTCCTTTTCCTTAACCATCCTTTCCAACTCTACTTCCATCTCCTTGATCTAAGCATTTTGTTCCGTGATTAACTTTAGCATTTCTTCTTTTTTTCCCTCTGTCTCGGTCATCTCTTTGGCTTGTGAGTCTTCAGTAGCTAGAAATTTTAATTGTTTCCTCAAGGAATCTATGTCAGCATTCTTTTTCTTTAGCAGTTCTTCAACTACTTTCACATTTGAGGGGTCATACCCAATTTTTAGTACCATCTCTTCCAAATACTTGATCCTATTGTCTTTTGCAAAAGAAGACACTTTCTCCAGCTTTAATTGAGTTTGAACATTATTTAGGGAAACCTGCAACTTTGCAGCAGTTGTGGAAGCATTTGTCAATGTTGAGAAAACCATTTCTCCAATCTACCTGTGTAAATCCATCTGATCGGTTGGATGTACTTCCTTGGTGTCAAATTCAAATGTTGACCATTTGTAATCAGTGATTTCCTTTGGATGGGGCACTTGTGCCTATAAAAATTCCATGTGCATTCTCCCTTTTTCTGTATCAAAAGTAGAGAGAAACATATGCTATGTTGTGGATGTTTTCTTCCAGAATTGAGCATAGGTGTTGTTGGTTAGCATCTCATTCTTCTTCTTAATCAAATCATATTTTTCAAAAATACTCAGTTTTGCAAACCCTTGAGATGGCTGGGAATTCAAAGTGGTATCTGTCTGATTTTTTGAAGAGGAAGTAGACATCATCTGTTGACTTCTTGAGAACAATAGTGAGTGTTCTCCCTTGACTACCATGGTGGATTGGGTCTCTTCCTCTCCTGACCTGTCAGTTGTATGAATAGTTTTAGGCCTTTTCTTGTAAACTTGGAAATCTTCTGCTGACACTTCAATGACTGAAGACAAGACATCCTTTTTGGTCCTCTTCTCTGCTGGTACCTGTGGAGTAATGATTTGTGAAACACTGGTTGAAGGAGGCTATTGTTTTGAGTCTTTGAAAGTGTTCACTCCCACTCTGTTTGATTCATAAACTTCTCAATTTCTGGTTTGGGAACATGAGCATATGGAGAGATTTTATTCCTTAATCTTGTTTCTGCTATAATCCCACATGGATCATAGTGCCAAGGAAAACTGGTGTTGAACTTCATCTCCTTCAAAAGCTTATCAATCATTTCCCCTGCAGCTCTATTGTTACAGATGAACGGTCATATCTGTCCTTTGATCCTCAATTGTTGTTTCTTTTTGAAGGCTACAAAATGAATATCATCTGAGTTAATCATTTGCCTAATATATTCCAAGGCGAATATCCACACAGGAAAATATCTAGGCAGTTTGTAAGGGGCCAACTCGCATCTATAAATTATAATCTCTGTGTGGTTCTGGTACAAGTACCAGACTCTGGTCTTAGATAGGTATGAGAGATGTAAAATACATTGGATTTCTTCGTTTATCCTTGGTTCTTGCCTGCCGCTAAGCATGCTAACCACAGGATGGTAGAACTGATCTATAAATTGATTGAAAGTGAATTCTGGTGAATTCCTTCTCAGCAGTGACATCCAGGATGTGATCGACTGTGGTTCCCCATTCTTATCTAGCTTCTACATGGAGAATAGGAACTTGTCTGTTTGGAAAAATACGAACAAATATGCAAGTATTGAAGAATACCAGAACACGCCTTCTGTGGGGAATTTGAATAAGTGTTCATGAATATTCTCAGCTAGAAAACTATTGTAGTCAAACTGCATAGTGGATCTTTCCTCGGTAGAGAAAATAGATAGATAACCCAAGATTGGCTCATCTACGCATTCGTCCGAGTAGTATCCAAGTAGGCTGCAAAGGGAGGAGATAATTTGATTTCCTTTTACTGAGAAAATCGATTATTGATACGGGGGATTTTCTTTGGGTAATGGGGCACTCTCAGGGAGAAAAAGTTCAAAAATCTGCACTCTCTAGGGAAAAGACAATTTTTGATATATTTCAGTTAGGATCTCAATGGTAAAAGGAGAGAAGGATTCGGCTCTGGTTATTTGCAACATCTGGTTAATGGCTTTGGGTGTGATAGTGAACAGGGTCTCTCTGGAGGATGAAACAATAATTCTCTAATCAGGAAGATAGTGTGCCTGGCACTTGAGGGTGAACTCGGGGAAATGGTGAATTTGGGGAAACAGATATAGTGGGAGATTGGACTCCCTAAGTCCAATCTCGTTACTCTGGTCTAAGAAGGTGTCTCTGAACCATGAATGTAATTCAACAAAATCAAATTTGCATCTGGGTTCTGAGATCAGGTAGTCTTTGTCAGCTAGAGGAATCCAGTCGAGGTCGATGAGTGGTGGGAGGAATGGATTTTCCTCGACCTTTGAATGTTTATATTTTCGCACCATCAATTCAACTGGTACCTACAATTTGAAACAAAACCTTTAGTTGGTTATCGGCTTTAGCTCAGTCACTGACAGGAAATGGTGGGGGACGAGAGATTTGGTTTATTGAACATATGCACGGTGTGATAATGGTGGAGATGGGATTAAATTTGGCGAACGGGTATCCGTTGGGTGCGAGGAACAAATCAGCAGGCTTAACGAATATGTTTAGCCACATTTAAGGGCAATAGATATCTTAGAGATGAGGTGGAAATAAAAGGATGGGTGACGGGTGTGCGAGAATGATGTGGAAGGCAGTGATTGGATGATAAGTGAACGGGATCTGGTGAGTGACAGGTGAGTGGAGGAGAATATGTTGGCGGAGTGATGAGACATGACTCATAGGAGGTGGTAGTAGAGTGTGACATCAGGGGACAACGGTGGTAGTGAAGTGTGATGTCACTAGACGGCGGTGGTATGAGAAGTTGGTATGGTGGTTTACTTGGAGGGGGGGTAGGTGGTAATCAGTTTGGAGCAAGCGGGGTCTGAGTTAACACATTGGTGACACGTTAGGATGGGTCCCACCGGGGAATACCACCAACTCGGACCCCCCCCACCCCCACCATTAAAGGGAGAATCTTCGGGGGGGTCTGATATTACCTTTTGGTCATCGATCTGAGCGTCATTTGCTCAGCCATAGATCTCGGTGCACTCTTTAATCATGGGGCATGAATCATATTGCATTGCAGAAACTTAGGATATCGTGGATTTGTGGGTTTTTTGCGCTATTTTCTTTCATTCTGCCACCAAGGGGTTAGAACACAACCTTCTAACATCAAAATAATGAATCTCATCCAACATCATGCTTGTTTTATTGAAGGAAAGACAACTAACCTATGTTGTAACTTATTTACCTAACACATTTAACCCGGATTAGATTGTTGGGCTAAAAAATACTCTAACCTGGAGATATTTGATCAAGTTTAGACAATTTGATCAAATTTATTCACTAACTAACCTATCTACTTGGCTAAAATTAAACAGTTTAGCCAAGCTTTATTCACTAATCCTATCAGTATAAATTCAAAAAGACTTGACCATGGTTTAGACTGTATGGATCAAGTCATTATTATTGCATGGGGCCTTATCCATTTTTCTTTAATGCCCTCTTTTATTCTTTTTCTTTTCTTTCTTTTATTTTCTTTCTTTTTTATTTATTTTTTCTTTTCTTTCTTTCTTTTGAAAATAATTTGCAAAATGAAATATTATTTACAACCAAATTACATCAAGAGTAAAAAATTTCCAGTCACCAGTTGATCCTATGAAACATAGGGTTATAACAGTGGCTCCACCTAGGGATGGTGCTCTCCTTGCGAGGTGCCAAGAACCTGCTTCCTGGTGTCTGTAAAGATTTTCTCCAATGCTTATTCTGCTATCTGATTTGTTTTTATTTTAATAATTTGGTAGCACTGGTCAGTGGCTTAGGGACTTCTATGCGGGCTTCAACCATCTGGTCAATATCACCCATAAATAACATGAATGTAAAGAAATGGTATGTACAGTGGAAATGGATCTATGAGATCTTTATTGGGGTGGAAGATAATTCTTCAGCATCCTGCCATTCACAGGTCCACCTGGCAGGTCTATTCCATCACTGTCTTTGAGAAAAAATGTGTTATTTCCTCTTAATGCCTGAATGATGTAAGGGCCTTTCCATAAGCTATCAAACTTTCCATGTTTACCCTTATCCTCATTTATGGAATCCCATTTCAACACCAAATCACCCAACTCAAAATCATCCTCCTTAGTTCTTTTGTCATAAATATTTTTGATACCTTCCTGGATAACCCGAGTCTTGTTATACACTTCTTCTCTGGACTACTACAACTGGATCATTTTATTTTTTCTTCTTTGGGTATCATTTGGATCTGCTTGTACTTCCTACAACAACTTCATGACAAGGACCCCTAAAGAAAAAGGAAGCATTGCCTCGGTACCATATACCAACTGGTATGGGGACATACCAATTGATCGTTCGGTGCTCAATCTATCATCCTAGAGCGCATGAACCAACTTATTATTCCAGGACTTCTTGTTCTCTTGTAGCATTTTCTTGATGATATTCACCAGACTTTTGTTTGAGGACTCAACCATCCCATTTCCCTGAGGATAATAAGTTGTTGAGTGTCCCAAAGTAATGTGGTATTGGCTACAAAACTCTGTAAGTCTTTTGGATCTGAAATCCACTGCATTGTCCGTTATAATTTTCCTAGGGCATCTAAAGCGAAAAAAAATATTAGTTTCCAAAAATTTAATGATAATAGAGTCAGTAGCTTGCATGCATGGCACAACCTCGATCCACTTCGTGAAGTAGTCTGTGGATGTGAGGATCCACTTATGTTGGCCCAAGGAAGGTGGATGTATTTCTCCAATAAAGTCTGAACCCCATTGTTGGAATGGAGCTTCAACTGAGATGGGTTTCATGGGGAGAGGCAGAAGCTTCCTTTTACCTTCAAAAACTTGGCATTTGTGGCAAGAAGCGACTTTCTGATGAACATTAGAAAACAATGTAGGCCAGTAGAAACCAACTCTGAAAATATTGTTAGCTATGGTCTTCCAACTTAGATGACCACCACAGTCCCCTGCATGGAAATCCTACAATACCCCGTCAGCTTCATCCTTCAATATGAAATTAAGAAAAATACCTCCAGGGTCTTTCCAATAAAGGTTTCTTTCTAGAATACAATATTTCAATGCTTTCAGTTTAATAAATTTGGATTTGGTCTTAGTCAAACCAGGAGGAGCTTGTAATTTATGAAGTACAAAAATGAGGTATGTGTACCAAGGAGAGTTTAAGAATACATGTTTTACATTTGGAGTCGCCTACTCTTCTTGCTCGTCAACTGCATCCAAAAAATTAATGTCTAGAGCATGAAAATTGGATTCAGCCATTAGTTTGGCCAAACCCTGACCTTTGATAAGTTTAGTAGGTTTTATTTCTATGTCATATTCCAGAATAACTGCAATCCACTTTCCTCTCCTACCATATGGATTATCCTGAGTCAAGATATATTTTACCACGACATTCGGAACATATGCAATTGTGTAAGAATGGAGAATATAGACTCTAAAATATTTTATGGCCTTTACCAGGGCAAAAGCTTGTTTCTCCATTATGTTGCAGTTCAACGCAACATCTCTCAAATATTTTCTAAAAAATGCTATGGGTTGTTCATACCCTTCGTTGTTTTTCTGCAATATTATTGTTGTGATGGTGTGTTCACAAGCGAAAGAGAACAAAAATAAATATTTGGTGTAATCTGGGCTGATCAAAAATGGGGCTTGGGTGAGTGCATTTTTCACCTATTCAAATGATTGTTTGGATGATTCGGTGGTCCATCTGATTTTGGTGTCCTTTTTCAACAAATTTGTGATATTCCTAAGAAGTTTGGCCAAGTTGGGTATGAATCTTCTTAGGAAATTTATTTTCCCAATGAATGATTGTAACTCTTTGATGTTCCTAGGTTGTTCCACTTTCTAGATGGCTTCTATTCTACTGGGGTCTATTTTAATTCCATATTTAGAGATTATGTGCCCCAACAACTTGCCTTCCTCTAAACCAAAAAGGGTCTTTTTGGGATTCAGTGAAATCTCAAACTTTATGCACTTCTCAAACACTCGTCTGAGATGTTGTAAATGCTCTTCTTTAGATTTGGAGTAGATTGTCACGTCATCCAGATATATGACTATAAATATTAGAAGCTCATCCACAAAATCAATATCCATTGCTCTTTGGAAAGTGGCACCAGCGTTCATCAGACCAAAGGGCATTTTCACATACATGAAATTTCCCCAGGGTGTGGTGAAAGTTGTTTTCTCTTGGTCATATGGGTGGACAAGGATTTGGTTGTAACCCAAGAAACCCTCTAGTAAGGAGATCCTACTGGCCCCAACTACCTTTTGTAAGATATGGTCCATTTTAGGCAAAGGGTAATTGTGTTTTAGGGAAACCTTGTTCATATTTCTAAAATCAATGCAAAGCCTAAATTCACCAGTTTTCTTCCTGGTAGGAACCAGATTAGAAACCCATTTGGAAAATCTCAAGGGGACTGTAATTTTGGCATCATACATTTTTTGTATTTCCTTTTCTATCAGGGGAAGCAACTTGGGGTTGATTCTCCTAAGTTTCTGCCTGAAAGGTTTGTGTTCTTCTTTTATTGGGATCCAAATATGTATGATACTTGTGTCATAAGATTTTAAATCCTTGTAACCCCAAGCAAACACATCTACATATTCCTTAAACAGTTCAATGTATTTGCGTTTTTTCTCAGGGGGTAGGGATTTGGAAAGTTTTATCATTTTGGGTTTTTCCTCTGTTCCTATGTTACACTCTTCTACCTCTTTACCACTAGCTTCAATTTTTGGTTTTTTCGCTACATCGTTAAAATCAAACAAGTCTTCCAATGGAACTAAACCTCTAGGTAACACATTGTTTTTCAAATGTAAAACACCATAATCTACTTCATTTTCATTCAATTCCTCTGAATCTACTTTATTTACACTACCATTTTCAAAAACAGATTTATTTACATTATCATCATCATTCTCTAAGTCCATATTTGTACATTCGAAATCATTCTTACACTGTAGGAATTCTTCAATTTGATCGTCATTCCCGAATACCTGCCAGTATCTAATGTTGTCTGGAACATTTGTTCTGCACTTCACCTCTACTGTGTATTGGTGAGTGGGACGAAAAGGTATTTTGCATGTAGCTTCTAATGTGGCCAGCCCGTCTGCTAGTATATTTTGTCCCCTGGGCATTACCTGCAAGTCGATTTCTATAAAACATTGAAGGGCATCCAAAACGACATTCTTGTAAGCTCTTAGTCTGGGATGTTTAGCTGCATACTCACCTTTAATTTTCTTAATAATCAATTTAGAGTCACCCCTTACCATAATCTGTTTGGAACCAACCTTCTTCAGTAGTTTCATGCCGAGCATCAAAGCTTCGTACTCAACTATGTTATTAGTGCATTGGAAATTCAGTTTGTAAGAATGCCTCTCTGAATACCTCGATTTGTGATTATGCAACCAAAATCCAGCTCCAGATCCCTCCTTGCTCACATCTCCATCAAAATCCATGCTCCAAAAATCTGTTGGCAGTTCCTCACTTTCCACAGTTGCATTATTTCTTACCTCAACGATTGCTTTATCTTCTTTCAGATCAGGTGTATCATCTTCCAACTGAGCAATTTGTCCTTCCAAATCACCATCATTGTATAGAATGAAAGAATCTAGATCAGAGTGTGCAGAGTATAGCGGGTAGTTGTGTGGATTTTCCTGACTGCTAACCATATACTTCATCAGAGTCTCTATGTGCAGTCTTCTTTGTTGTCCAAATATCGAGATGGTGGCATACGACATATCTAGCTATAGGGTACCTTTCAGCTTATATCCCTAGGATATTGATAGTAACATACCATATTTCAGGGGAATGTCTGCAACCATGATATCCATCACCATACTCTTCGTTGGGATTTGAGCTAAGGTGATGCATAAATCTTTAATTAGCCCTATACATTTGACCTTACTAGAGTCAAAAGAATGCAAATCCTTATAGGGTCTGGTGACCTCAAGTCCCAACTTTTCCATCACATCTTTGGGCATCAGGTTGTGAGAGGTGCCTGAATCCAGCATAGAGTTGTGTAATATCAAGTCGTGGATATTCAGGATGATGCAGAAAGGGGGAATGGCACCGTTATCGGTTTGACCATCAACTTCAGGGCCAAAAAGGAGGTCAAGTTGATCATCAGTAAGATTTACCATGTCCAAGTGATTGGTTGATATGACATTCAAGGCCTTCATACCTATCTCTGGTTCGATGCTTAATGCTTTAATCACCTGTGACCTGTAAGCGTTCTTTCTCATCATCTCGGAAAGAGGAATGGGAATCTTTAATTTAGCTAGCTCCCCTTCAAGGCTGAAAGTAGTGGAAGCTTTGCTTAGGCTCTGCACTTCTGGTTTATCCATCGGAGTCCTCTGGGAAGAAGTACTTGGCTGACTAATCAATGAAACCTCAGTCTGATTTGATCTTTGTAAAATTTCAGGGTTTCTTTTTGTAGGAGATTCGACATTATTCCTCTCAGGGAATTTCTTGGGAGAAGTTTCTGAGGTTTTCTTGGTCTCAATTATTCTCTTCGTTTCGGTAGCTTTCTTTGTTTCAGCAGCCTTCTTTGGAGGGTTGTCATTTTTCCTCTTGCTTCTCAAGTTATACTGCCTGTGGACCTCCATTATAGCATTTTCAAAGGTCTGTTGTCCTGTTTCCTCTACTTCCTCATTTACCTCTGTTTGTGAAAGGATAAAGAGCTCCTGCTCTTCCTAAGTGAGAAAAATGGATTCATAATCGTGGATGCCCATGAGGTTTATATGAATGTTGTCCAATTCTTTGATTATGTCCTCACCTTCATCAACGTAATTTTCCTAAAGGGGTGGACTGATCTGCTGATCGAGACCCCTCTATTCTCTTTGATCTCTAGGATCTCTCTGCATGATCTAGGTGGGATTTCTTCTAAAGTTTGGATTCTGAATCTGAGGAGCATCTTGGTTTTCCTTGGGTGGGTTTATGTCAGCTATAGTAAGTCTCTCCATCATTCTCTCCATAGCTCTGGCTAGGGAATCTAGTTTGGCGTATGAAGATGAAGTGGAAGGATCTTCCTTAATCACGACCCTTCTTTTTTTTCTCTGCATGGATCTTCTAGCTAAAATATTTGCTTCCACGCTTACGACACTTTTAAGCATGTTTTCTAGGGTTGCAGAATTTCTTTCCCTTAGCTAATATGACATATCAGCTTCAAATCCATTGGGGAATTTTATTAATGCCAAACCCTGATGTGGTTTGATATCAGCTAGAATTGCATTGTAAATATTGTTGAAACGAGTGCAGCAATCCTACATTGTCTCTCCTGGGTTCCTTCTGATATTCTCATATTATGACAGGATCTGGAGAGGATTTTTCTTTACCTCCCATCTGTCGAGAAAACTCTGTTGGAAAGAATCAAGGTCCACTACCATAGCAGGATGTAAAGCTTTGAACCATTTTTTAACATCACTGGTCAAACTTTGTGAAAAAAGTCTCATCTGGACGCCTGCCTCATAAACTTCCTGCAAATAAAAATAATCATTCATCTTATCAACATGTTGTTGTGCATTTAGAGGAACAGTACCATCAAACTAAGCAAGTCTAGTTTGATAGTCCTGAGGCATGGCATGTAAAGGAATGACCAACACTAATGGAGCATATCTTGCTGCCATGATTGGTGGAGGAGGCTGAAAAACAACTTGTGTGATTGGAGGGGAAGTGACAGAATTTGTGGAAGATGAAGGGATGGAAGGAAGGACGTGAGTTGGTTTAGGTTTAACAGAAGTTGCAGCAATAGTCAAGGCAGAAAGTTCGACTGACTGTTGGAAGTGAGATTTTTCTAATGCTTGATCAAGATTCGCTACTAGATTTTCTAACTTGTCAAATTCCTGAAGAAATCTTTGATCAACGTCTGCCCTGGGAGAAAGTATTTCAAGGGTCCTGGGTTGTAGGATGGTTTGATCTAAAACCATTTCACTTACAAAGCTATTGGATTTTGTTCTAAAAATCCTTTGTTCAAAAGATATGTCAAACTCGAGATCCTGAAGGGAAACCAACTTCTCTAGGAGAGAAGGGGACCTATGAAGAGGACTGTGAATCTCGAAACCCTTTGCAGCATTTTTCTTTCTGAGTAATTTTTTGGGATTGTCTATTGTTGTTGCAGGTTCTGGATCTAGATGAGATCTAGTGAAAACTCTTTTAGGGGCTAGAATTTTAATTTTTTAAGAAATTTTAAACTAATTATATACAAACTTTAACAACCTCTGAACATTATCTCTTTATAAGATTAGATTTTATGATTCGTTCAGAAATAATTTTTCTTCATCTAGGTAAAATAAATCGTAGGATAGAAAGTTTGTTTAGTGCCCCAGTATGGTCACCACTATGTTATCACTCTGTAAATTCCCAGAGGTTGTCGGGAGGTAGAAGAAAATGATCAGAGGTAACTTTATCCAACCACTTTGAAACTAGGATCTAGCCCTGCTGGTTTCAGAGAGGGATCTCTCTGTAAGATTTAACTATGTTTCAAGTTTCAAATATTAGGCTAGTTAAATAAATAAGACTGTGTTGTTTGTTTTATAAAATAGTTGAAATATTGCTTACACATCCATTGGGCTATGGGGTCTATTTTATAAAGTTTGAGACCAAAGAACAGATTTTATAAGGTCTTTTCACAAGGAAGGATAATGAAACTGTTGGATCCTTTAGAGTTAAAATGATGGATAGCATAAAACATAATATAATCAGTTAAAATAAAGAATCATTTAAGATTTTCTTTATCATAACATCAGAAGAAAAACACTTAGATCTTTGAAAGCCAGAAACAGAGTATACAAAGATAAATTTTGCAACTTTAACTTCTTTTAAATGATTAGATATAGAAAACATAAATGATTACGAAGATAGAAAAAACATTCAAAGAAGAGGACTAAACATCACCAACAATTAACATGCAGGAATCATGTGAAACGTCCTTTTTATTACTGGTAGATCTCTTGAGAAAGATTACAGTGATTACAACTTTCTTGGGCATAAAGATAAACCCTCAATACTTCAAAGTTTGAAGTATATATAGAAAATATCACAATCAATCATGTCATTAATGATCAGGATGTGGCAAAATACAAAGCTAACTAACTAGATAACATAATACAAAATTGTAGGAATTGCTAATGATCTATTGGATTCTTTGTGCTGATTTCTGGGAAGGTTGTTGGTGAGTCATCAACTTGAATTTGATTGTTCTGCATGTTGACTTGGATTGTACACCTCATCACTTACTCGATCAGAGTGCATAGATCCTCCCATCTCTTTTGACTGGAAATGGTGAATTTTAGCAACCTTATGTAAACTTCGTCCATCTCTGTATATTTGGCAAAAGTTGGCTTGGTGATGAAAATATACTTGATTGCATGTTGGATACTGAGATCCAACTACAGAGTCTCTAAAAATGCCTTGCCAATTATGCTACCTTGTATTCCTGAAAACTTGGAGCTATCCTTTGCCACCATGGAAATATTTTTCTTGTAGTCGAACAAAGTCATCATCTTTTCATTTAAGACCAGTAAACTAGGAAGGCCTTTATTTTGCAAAGCATCAATCTTGCTGAAGAATCTTTGAACTCCAATATCCATTTTTTGGGTTATCTCCTCCAACTGTAACATTAGTCCTCTCTTGGTCAGGACTTTCTTGACCTCGAGGATAGTCTCAATCCTATCCTCAATTTCCAGAATTTCCATCTCATCCTTAGTCTTTGAATTTAGAAACCTGATGATTTCATTTGCCTCTGTGGGCATTTCTCCCAGCTCTCCCTTTTTCTTGTCAATGGCCTGTCTGCTCCTTAACACAAATTCGTGCTGCTCGAACATGATCTGCACGAGCAGCCAGATTTCCACCATGGATTTTGAGATATCCATCCAAATGTTCTCTTTTGCTTCTCCTAGTGTTTTGCCCACAATTATTTGCTTTTGCAGCTACTATATTTCCTGCTTAATTTTTTCTTATGTGTGTCTCTCAGTATTGTAACTTGCCTGGAAGGAGGATTTAATTTTATGGATATTCTCTATTTCGTGATGCAATTTTTTAATTTCTACTCCTTGTAGGGTCATCTCCTCCTTTGACTTTGCTAGAGCTTCAGATGTCCCTAGAACTGTCACTGGGGAAGCTGATGGAAGTTTTGTTGTGGCAGTTGTTGATGTTATCGATGTGCTAACTCCTGTGAGGGGAACTACACTCAGTGGAATGAATTCCATGGGCTCTATCTGTTCCTTTTCCTTTACCATCCTTTCCAACTCTGCTTCCATCTCCTTGATCCGAGCGTTCTGTTCCATGATTAACTTTAGCATTTATTCTTTTTGGCCCTCTGTCTCGGCCATCTCTTTGGCCTGTGAGTCTTCAGTAGCTGGAAATTTTAATTGTTTCCTCAAGGATGTTATGTCATCATTCTTTTTCTTTAGCAATTCTTCAGCTACTTTCACATTTGAGGGGTCATACCCAATTTTTAGTACCATCTCTTCCAAAGACTTGATCATGTTGTCTTTTGCAAAAGAAGAAAATTTCTCCAGCTTTAATTGAGTTTGAACATTATTTTGGGAAACCTGCAACTTTGCAGCAGTTGTGGAAGCGTTTGCCAATGTTGAGAAAACCATTTCTCCATTCTTCCTGTGTAAATCCATCTAATCAACTGGATGTACTTCCTTGGTGTCAAATTCAAATGTTGACCTTTTGTAATCAATGATTTCCTTTGGATGGGGCACTTGTGTCTGCAAAAATGCCATGCGCATTCTCCCTTTTTCTGTATCAAAAGCGGAGAGCAACATATGTTGTGATGTGGATGTTTTCTTCCATAATTGAGCATAGGTGTTGCTGGTTAGCATCTCGTTATTCTTCTTAATCAAATCATATTTTTAAAAAATACTCAGTTTTGCAGACCCTTGAGATGGCTGGGAAGTCAAAGTGGTATATGTCTTCTTTTTTGAAGATGAAGTAGACATCATCTGGTGACTGCTTGAGAACACTGGTGAGTGTTCTCCCTTGACTACTATGGTGGAATGGGTCTCTTCCTCTCTTGACCTATCAATTGTATGACTGGTTTTAGGCCTTTTCTTGTAAACCTGGAAATATTCTACTGACACTTCAGTGACTGAAGACGAGACATCCTTTTTGGTCCTCTTCTATGTTGGTACCTGTAGAGTAATGATTTGTGAAACACTGGTTGAAGGAGGTTGTTCTTCTGAGTCTTCCAAAGTGTTCACTTCCCACTCTGTCTTATTCATAAACTTCTCAATTTCTGGTTTGGGAACATGAGCGTATGGAGAGATTTTATTCCTTGATCTTGTTTCTGCTATAATCCCACATGGATCATAGTGCCAAGGAAAACTGGTGTTGAACTTCATCTCCTTCAAAATCTTATCAGCCATTTCCCCTGCATCTCTGCTGTTACAGATGAACAGTCCTATCTATCCTTTGATCCTCAATTGTTGTTTCTTTTTGAAGGCTACAAAATGAATATCATCAGAGTTAATCATTTGCCTAATATATTCCAAGGTGAACATCCGCACGGGAAAATATCTAGGTAGTTTGTAAGGGGCTATCTCGCATCCATAAATTATAATCTTTGTGTGGTTCTGGTACAGGTACCAGTCTTCGGTCTTGGCTAGGTCTGAGAGATGTAAAATCCACTGGATTTCTTCGTTTATCCTTGGTTCTTGTCTGTTACTGAGCATGCTAACCAAGGGATGGTAGAACTGATCTATAAACTGATTGAAAGTGAATTCTGGTGAATTTCTTCTCAGCAGTGATGTCCGGGATGTGATCGGATGTGGTTTTCCATTCTAATATAGCTTCTACATGGAGAACAGGAAACTGTTTGTTTGAAAAAATACGAACAAATATGTCAGTATTGAAGAATACTGGAACATGACTTCTGTGGGGAATTTGAACAGTTGTTCATGAATATTCTAGGTCAGAAAATTGTTGTAGTCGAACTGCACGATGGAGTTTTCCTCGGTAGAGAAAATAGATAGATAACCCAAGATTGGCTCATATACCCATTCGTCCGAGTAGTATCCAAGTAGGCTGCAAAGGGAGAAGATAATTTGATTTCCTTTTACTGAGAAAATCGATGATTGATAGGGGGATTTGCTTTGGGTAATGGAGAACTCTCAAGGAGAAAAATTTCAAAAATTTGTACTCTCTAGGGAAAAGACAATTTTTGATATATTTCAGTTAGGATCTCAATGGTAAAAGGAGAGAAGGATTCAGATCTGGTTATTTTCAACATATGGTCAATGGTTTCAGGTGTGATAGTGAACATGGTCTCTCCGGAGGATGAAACAATAGCTCTCTGATCAGGAAGATAGTGCACTTGGCACTTGAGGGCGAACTCGGGGAAATGGTGAATTTGGAGAAACAGATATAGTGGGAGATTGGACTCCCAGAGTCCAATCTCGTCACTCTGGTCTAAGAAGGTGTCTCTGAACCATGAATGTAATTCAGCAAAATCGAATTCAAATCTGGGTTCTGAGATCAGGTAGTCTTTGTCAGCCAGAGGAATCTGGTTGAGGTCGATGGGCAGTGGGAGGAATGGATTTTCCTCGACCTTTGAATGTTTATACTTTGGTGCCATCAATTCAACTTGTACCTGCAATTTGAAACAAAAACATTAGCTGGTTATCGGCTTTAGCTTGGTCACTGACAGGAAATGGCAGGGGATGAGAGCTTTGGTTTATTGAACATATGCATAGTACGATAATGGTGGAGACGGTATTAAATTGGTCGAATGGGTATCCGTTGGGTGTGGGGGACAAATCAGCGGGCTTAACGAATATGTTTAGTCACATTTAAGGGCCAAGGGATATCTCGGGGATGAAGTGGAAATAAAAGGATGGGTGACGGGTGTGCGAGAATGATGTGGAAGGTAGTGATTAGATGATAAATGAATGGGATTTGATGAGTGACGGGTGAGTGGAGGAGAATATGTTGGTGGAGTGATGAGACATGAATCATAGGAGGTGGTAGTAGAGTGTGACATCAGGTGACAGCGGTGGTAGTGAAGTGTGATGTCACGAGACGACGGTGGTATGAGAAGTTGGTATGGTGGTTTACTCAGAGGGGGGGGTAGGTGGTAACCGGTTTGGAGCAAGGGGGGTCCAAGTTAACACACAATGGTGACACGTTAGGATGGGGCCTGCCGGGGAATACCACCAACTCAACCCCCCCCCCCTCGCCATTAAAGGGAGAATGGTCGGGGGGGTCTGATATTACTTGTCGGTCATCAATCTGAGCGTCGTTTGCTCAGCCGTAGATCTCGGAGGACTCTTCAATCATGGGATATGAATCATATTTCACTATAGAAACTTAGGATAGCATGGATTTGTGGTTTTTTTGCGCTATTTTCTTTCATTCTACCACCAAGGGGTTAGAACACAACCTTCTAACATCAAAATAATGAATCTCATCCAACATCATGCTTGTTTTATTGAAGGAAATCTAACTAACCTATGTTCTAACATATTTACCTAACACAGTTAACCTAGATTAAATTGTTGGGCTAAAACTTACTCTATCCTGGGGCTATTTGATCAAGTTTAAACAATTTGATCAAATTTATTCACTAACTAACCTATCTACTTGGCTAAGATTAAATAGTTTAGTATGGCTTTATTCACTAATCCTATCAGCATAAATTCAAAAAGACTTGACCATGGTTTAGACTGTATGGATCAAGTCGTTATTATTGCATGGGGCCTTATCCATTTTTCTTTTATGCCCTCTTTTATTCTTTTTCTTTTCTTTCTTGTATTTTCTTTCTTTTTTCTTTTCTTTCTTTCTTTTGAAAATAATTTTCAAAATGAAACATTATTTACAACCAAATTACATGAAAAGTAAAAAATTTCCAGTCCCCATTTGATCCTATGAAACATAGGGTTATAACACTAAACACACAAATGGATGAACAAATGGCTCTCTCCACAAATGAAGCTCCTTTATTTGATGGAACAAAATACTCTTCATGGAGGGAAATAATGAAAATATATCTAAAGTCAAGAGGATATGGAGTTTGGGAATCAGTAGTAAGTAATCCTTGGTACTTAAATACCTCAACGAACAAATCCAAAACTGCAAAAGAAACAAAGAGAAACAATTCAATGGCATTAAAAGCAATCCATAGTGGACTATTAGACTGAATCAAAGAAAATATGGGACACTGCACCTATGCTAAAGTATTATGGCTCCATCTAGAGAGTTCTTATCATAGTAAAGTATAAAACATACAAAAAGAAGATAATACCGTCAAGGAATTGATGCAATCCCCAATCATCAATAAAGAAGACAACTCAAACAAGGAATTGATGCAATCCTAGGTCATCAATAAAGAAGAAAACTCAAACAAGAAATAGATGCAATCATCGGTCATCAAAGAAGAATACAACTCAAACAGGGAATTGATGCAATCCCTAGTCATCAATGAAGAAGAAAACTCCATCAAGGAATTGATGCATACCTCAGTAATCACTGAAGAAAAAATATTGAAGCTTAAGATTGATGTTATAGTTGCATTAGAAGATATTCGTATGGAACCAGGAAATGGTATATATATTGAAGTTCCTGTGGAGGCTCTTGAAATCTCGAAAACACAACTATGTGCACTCTATAAGAGTTGGAGAAACTTCGAAAGAAAGATATGTTGATACTACAACAGTTATATCAATCTAACAACCATGAAGAGAAAGAAAAAAATATTCAGTTAGAAGACAAACAAAAAGAGATCAATAGATTAAAGACTAAAGTTGTTGATCTAAAAAAAGTAATGAACGAGTTGAAGGAATATGAAAAACTCAATAAATGTACAAAAGAATTAGAAGAAACAAAATAAATGGTCAACAATCTAAAGACTCAACTTGAAGAAGCTAAGGAAAGTGAAGAAACCATGAAGATCCAGTTGACTAAAAAGGAAGAATCGTGCCACACGCTAGAATTGGAAGTCATCAACCTCAAAAGGATTTAGCTAGAAAACAAAGAAGAAATCAAAAGATTGAATATTGAAGTTGTTGATCTAACAAAAGAAATAGAAAAGTTGAAGACATATGACAAAACCAATAAATTCACAGACATCTTAGATGAGACAAAAAAAATAGTCATCAGTCTAAAGGCTCAACTTGAAGAAACTAATGAAATATAAGAAGACTTGAAGATCCATTTGACTAAAAAGGAAGAAGCATGTCACATGTTGGAATTGGAAGTTATTAACCTAAAAAAGAAGAATGAAAATACAAAAGCAACTGTCGAATTCTAGAACAGCTCAGCCATCCTAGATAAGATCTGGAAAAATCAAAGACCAACCGATGAAAAAGCTGGTCTTGGGTACATTAAGAAAGAAAAAGGTGGCAAGTGGAACACCATTAACAAACATGGTAAAGGATTATCCTCCTCAAAAGGAAAAAGTGAAATCACAACCAAATACAAACCATGAACTTTGTTAAAGGAGGAAGATATAAAAGTAAAAAACAAGAAACATATCAAAAGGTATACTTCTCATGTCACAATAGACTCGAGTATGGAAACACCTTCAATGGTTATTGCTTTTCTTGTAAACAATTTGGTCACAAAGCATTGGAATGCAAGAGTCCTAAAAAGAAAAATTTAGGAAGGTCCAATAACTTAATGAGATGTTGGAGATTCAATTATGTTGGGCACATAGAAAAAAAAATTCATACCATGAGATGCTACAACTGTGATAAGTTTGGGCACAAATCCCAAGACTACAAGAAATCAATAAGAAAACCCATGAAAAATAATTCATACAAGTTAGGAAGTAAATCTAATGAACTTTGGAAGAAAAGAAGAGAGGATAAATATCAAAGGACAAATGTAGAAAATTAAATTTCATCAAACAGACTACCTTATGGAAAGATTGGAAAATAAAATGTAAGGCAGAAAGAAAGAAAGATGATGAAGATCTTGCAACTAAAAATGAAGAAATTGATAGCAATAAACTAATGGATGAAACTCCTAATAAGGAATGTGAAATTCAGAGCTTTTCATATGAAGAGGAACAAGCTCATGGAAGAAGAATCTCTAAATAAGAAGATGAATATTATGGTGCACAAAACAGTGGTGATGATGATGAACTCTCTAAAGAAAATCATTCTATAGAATAGTGTGATGAATAAAACAAATAATATCTAAAGAAGGAAGCAACAAAAGGAGTTCAAAATATATAAAGACAAAGTATGAACAGAGCAAATTTATTAATGATATGAAAGAACAGTAAATATCTCTTGGAACCAAAGAACTAATGAACATCAAGAAGAAGAAGAAATAGATCAAGAAAATCAGTAAGCTTCACACCCTTGTCTGTTATGACAAAGGAGAAGACAGTAAAACTCTATTTGAACACAAAAATCCCAAGAGATTGAGATAACAACTGGCACTTTCACAGGGGGGAGAAAAACAGTAAAAATTTTCTTTCCTGTGTCATGATGTCAAAAGAGGAGAGATTAACAATAAAAAAAAGTCCAAAAGAAATGGGACAAAGAAAGAGGGAGCATCACCTCAGGGGGATCATCGTCTCAGGGGGAGAAGATAAATATTTCCTTTGTCATTGTTGTCAAAGGGGGAGAGATAAGGAGTAAAACAAATTCAGCTCGAAGGACTCAAAATACATAATACATTTCACAAGGGAAGTAAGATTGTTTTACAAAGGTTGTTATCAATAACAAAGGGGGAGATTGTTGGCAATTTGGTTGTTATTGATGTCAACCTTGATAAATAGGTTAAGTATCATTGATTCATTGGTTTGAAAAGCATTGTCAATATTGGACTTATTGTTATGAAGGTGACTTGAATGTCAAGCATTTTCATTATTGGACATAATTTTATGAAGGTTGGGCATAATGTTATGAAGGTGACTTGAATGTCAAGCATTGTCAATATTGGGCATAATGTTATGAAGGTGACTTTAATGTCAATCATTGTCAATATTGGACATAATGTTATGAAGGTGACTTGAATATCAATAGAAATATAATATTGACTAATATATTGTATGAGCTTGATACACTCATCCTGTATTGTATAAGGTTGATATTATATCATTAACATCCATGCACAAAAGAAGAAACTATAAAGAATTTGTTCAAATAAAAAGGGTAAATGGATAATCCAACATGGATCCATACAAATCACAAACAAATAAGTTAATAAGGCATGGTTCATTAAAACTTATTCATAAAATCTCAATTGAAGATGATTCTAGAGATGAGACAGAATGTCAATGGTGGACTTTTGGTGAGGAAGCATTGACACCATCGAGTCACAAGTCGAGTCAATTCAAACAACAATAAGGTCTACTATCTGGAATTCAATCGATTGCAAGACGAATCGAAGACAAGTCGATAGACTATAAGCCTGCAGATTGATGGAAGTTGGAGAAGACGAGTCTATCGATTTCAAGACAAGTTGAAGATAAGTCAACCAACTGAAGGTCGAAGTCAAAGGAAAATTGAGTCGGTAAATACAAGTCGGCCAAAGAAGGTCGAGACGACCAAATTCAATTTTCTTCCAAGTTGAGCTAGTCCAAGAAAGAAGTAACCTAAAGGTCGAAGTCGAAGAAAACTTAAATACAAGTTGGGTCGAGGCTGAAGCAAGATGGGTCAACTAGAATTGAAATACTCAAGTCAAAATTTCTCCTAGTTGAGTCGACCAAAAAGATGTTTGTCAGTCGAATGAGGAAGCAAATACGAAAAAGGGTGAGACCAATTAAAATCCTTAGTGAGTAGAAACTGAGAGGGAATTTATTTTAATATAACCATCAAGTAAAATGTTTACAAGTCAAAGTTTAAATAATCACTAGCAAAGGAGATATGTGGAGGTCGATTTAGACATTCACGAAAAGATAATATGTATTGAAGTCGATCTAGAATCTGACGACAAAAGGAAAATCTTGGCAATTTTTCTTCAAATAACCTCCTATATCAGCCACCTCGCACACTTTCTGGGGAAAATTCTCATGCGTTGGCTAATTGGGCATGTTCTGCAAACAACCCATGACATAGAATTTCGAAATTCATTTCCATCACTCCATAATTTTCATACGAAAATCGTTATCTAAATTGGTGTACAAAAATCAATTAATAAAAGTTACAATTTGTGTTAATAAATGAAGGGGTGCAATGTTTCATTCCAAAAGGACACATTGTTTCAAAGTGGTACCCTTTGGAGGACTATATAAGTAAAGGAATATGAAGGGAAGAAAGTGTCTTAGGTTGGTACCTTCTTACAATTTGAATCTTGTCATGAGGATTGGATTCCCCACATCTCAGTAGGATCTCAGATCAACAAGTCGAGTCTTGTTATGAGGGTTGGATTCCTCATTTCTCAGTTGGATCTCTGAACCATAATTTGGGTCTTGTATCAGAGAGTTGGATCTCTCATATTCAGTTGAAGTAGAATATATTAAAGTATTGATTTTATTTGTATTCATTCAAGTTAAATAAATAAAAGAATGATATTTTATCTACTTCATACAGTTGTGCTATACATGTTTATGAATAATTAATTAAAATGCATATATCTTATTCAATTAATTTAGTTAATCTATGAAAGTGTGAAAAGTAGCCAAAACTTCCATACATTGATTCATCCCCCCCCAGTGTAAGTGTGTGTTTAAAGAATAGGATAGTCATAACTCTACCATTTTGGACTAGAAAAATAGGTATAGAGTAAGTTTGAAAAATCCCATAGGAAACAATATTTAGAGCCAAAAAATAATTAAATAGGAAACATTTAACATAATAAGGACCTACCTAACATTGTATAATTAAGGGAAGATCACATATTGCTAAAATGAGTAGTCATCTATAAGGATACAAGCAAAATTCGCTAACAAATATGGGAGAACTAAGAGACTCCCTTGTCTTTGATTACCCCCAATCACTTTCCCCATAAAGTGAGACTATCCAACACAAGTAGTAAAATTAGGAGGCATAACTATAGCCTAAAAGGAAAGAGGAGGAGAAGGAGAAGCATAAAATATCTCCACCAAAAGATATCTTAAAAATGTAGATAATAATCTAAGAGGGTGATATTGGTACGGGTTCCTATTCAATTCTCAATCAAATATTAGGATCATGTATGATGACTAGGCACTACTAAATTCCTATAAGAATTTGAGAAAGATAAATAATAGGTATGGTGAAAGTAGAAGCAATGTCAACTATATAATGAGTTGCAATGATAGTTGAATGTATAACTAAATTAGTTGAGGCCCATGGTGGTTATGGTTTAGAAGAGAAAGAAGTACTAGTAGTCACTTTCATTTATGTCATCATATTGACATTTGGGTAAGAAAAATCCTCTAATAAATTGATGATGTATGGACTCCAAAAGTACCAAAGTAAGGTCAATATGATTGAGGTTTGGGAACTTATAAATAAATTATTGAACCTTAACTAAAATGTTAACTAGGGAAGGGATTCATGAAGATCTTGAGTTGTGTATTGTGTGGCTAAAGAGGTGTTATAGTCTAGGTAATATTCAACTATCCATAGTGAGAAAGGATCCTCTTCTAAGTGAATCACTTCTCTATGGAGTGACTAGGAAGGTTGTGGTTATTACAAATTTTTGACTAGTCAAAGTAACATTACCTTAACTATGTGCAGTGATTAAGCCTACTAGAACTAGGTGTCAATTTATTAGGTTATTACATGAAACTAGTTTCATTAGGACTAAACTACAAAGGGGGTGGTTTAAAGTTGATCTTGTCTCCTTTATCCATTCTTATGCTTCTACCATTGCTAATTGGACCAAGATTTCCTATAGTAGAGTCGCCAAAAAATCCTACATTAGAGTACTTTTTTTTCTTTTCATCTTTGTACTTTTAATTTATCAAAAAAATTACTTTGTACCAATGCATTAATCATTTTCATATATAAGCTTATCATAAGCCTTAGTTCTAGTGTTAGAATTTGTGGCCAAAATCTATTGTAGTTCCACCTCTACAAATCATTATTTTAGAAATCACATGGATGAGAACCCATGTGTTTTAGCTAAATACGTGTTATTAAAGAGGACTGAAGGTACTTTCCTAGGGTGAAAGGATGTCATAATAAATTACATGAAAGTTACCTATGTTAGAAGGGTCCATAAACCTTTTAAGCACTATTAGGTATAGGAACTTGAGATAGTATAGACACTATAGGATCAACCCACTAGGTCTTTACTCAATGAACATGTGGAATACCATGTGTGTTCATGGGATATTAAAGAATACCCCTAATTTCACTAGATATTGATAATTATCTCCCAAAATAATTTTGTTGAACCCCCCTCCCAATACATATTTCCAATAAAAAAATCCATATTTTTACTAGATACCCATTTTTATACCCCACCATACCCCACATCCCCCCCCCCCACCCATATGTTGAATTTATTTTTCACAATTTTAAAACCCCACTTTATGAATGAACATGATAAGATAATAGTCGTCAAGGTGAAACCCTAGTGGATCAACCATATTTTTGTGTTTATTAAGTATAGGTGTAACTATCAACTCAAGTTCTCAAACTGGAGGAAGGTTAATTTAAGTAACAAAGGGATTTGTACAAGGAAGAGCAATAACATATACTGTTGCACTCGATAAGATGACAAAAGTATGATCATATTTGGATGAAGGTCTAATAATCAAATTGAAAGTAGCCATTTACACATGTAGTTAGATGTCAAATCATATGGTCATAAATCTACCATTTTGAGCTAGAGAAATAGGTATAGAGTAAGTCCAAAAAAGATCATAGGATATTAGTACGAAGAGGGTAATATTATTACTAGTTCCTATTTAATTCTCAATAAAAGATTAAGGCCATGTAGGATGACTAGGCACTATTAGATTCCTAGTAAGAATTTGAGAGAGAGCAATAATAGGTATGAAGAATGTAGAAGTTATGTCAATTATATTAGGAGGTGGAGTGATAATTGAATGTATAGTTAAAGTAGGTACACATTGCATCCTTATCTTCTATGACACATTTAGTTTATTCAAAAGTAATATATCTTCTTTTGGTAATATTGCATCATTATCTTGTATGACACATTTAGTCTACACAAAAGTAAAATTATATATCAATATAAATTGTAGTGCTAGCTTGAGGTAAATATAAACCATTTTTTTTGTGTTATATCCATTTCTCAATCTTGTTTTCCTTGGATTTTATAGGTTTGTCTCATGTAACTTATCATGACCAAGAATGGGGTGTTCTTGTCCATATGATCATTTCACTGTAGAACTTGGTTTTAAAAAATTGAACCCCAAGTATGTGTCAATTTTATTCATAAAATATCAACTCATTTATATCTAGGATTTATTGTTGGATTAACGTCATTTTTTGGCATGCATGATGTATATATGACCACCAAGATGATATATTTCAATCCATATTCACTAAGGAAAACTAGCCATATACATTCTCAACTACTAAGTTAAGGCTAGGTGAATATATACTTCAAGTTGTCATGGGTCATGTGTAATTAAAATCTCTTTTTGAGAAAACACATCTTTGTTTTTCCGACATAAGAGTTTCCTTTGTTGTTAAGTACCATGAAATTATGAATACCAATCATGTTTGGTAGTTAAGTTAAGTTTGCATAAAAATTATTTGACACATTTTCTTGTTTGTTTTCATGTTGCTTTTAATGCATAACCAACATTACTAGTGATGGTGTATTTTCTTTATTTATTCATATCCTAAATTATGTTGACCAAAGGGAGGATAAAAATATCTTTGTGTGACAATGTAGAAAACCATGGCTTCTTAATAGTCAAGGGTTTGCAATAAAAGTAATGAATGCAGTAGAATCTATCCGAAAGGAGAATTAGATATGTGATGTCAGCATAGTGTTGATGGGTCTAAATTCGCCTGACAATAGTAAGGGGTTACCCTCGGTAAGAAGTCCCAATTAGACCTCTCACCGTTTGGAATAAGGAACCCATCCAAATTCTAGCCTCACGGCCATTGTTGGTTTTGATTTTACCGATTAAGGCTCGGTCCACTAATGAAGGTGAGTGATGGATGGTTATGAAAATGGAAGATGTAGATGAAGACTATGTAAATGCAGGTCTAATCTATTTCTAATCTATACTATCCTAGATCGGAGTAAACTATAATAACGAAACGATCTATAATGAAACTAAACTATGCATAAACCTTACTCAGATAGATGTCATGAAGGCACACAGTTAGAAACACATGCATACAAGTCTATAACAAGAAAATTCTAAGTCACATTTATGCATACAGTCACAACTCTTTCACTCAAGACATGTAATATAAGAAAGAGTAACAAAATTGCAAGGAAACATATATTGCATCGGAATAGTCCATAAACAAACATGCTCTTACATCCCATGTGAACAACAAACATTTTTCTTGAAATAGTTTTGCAGCAAAACAACAACATGTGTGAGTCCTTTTCTCTGTCAAAAGTTGGCCCTGAGGGCTTCTCTGTATTAACAATTTCAAAAATAGTACATGAAAACTCTAAGGAAAGATCTCCAATTTTAGTTGACATTGTATTCCCGAAATAGTTGAGAAGTGTACAATGTTTGAAGAGAAAAAATCCTTTTCTTTGGGTTCAATTCGAGTATTTATTGAAGTTCAATGTGACCTTTGGCCTTCTATCTCCCTCCATGACCTTTCATCTTCCAATGTTTTTCCTTATCCTCTTTGTGATGATGAGTAACAAATACAGTAGTTACATTTTGAATTTGTCTCCTAGTGTTGGTGAACCATCATGGATTTTGTCTATATGTGCCTCTCACATATGAATATTGGCCAATGAAAAGGACGATCTTCGTCATCCGAGTTTCACAGTCGATTGTCATGGAGTTTCTAGATATCATCTTCATCCATTTGCCGAAGATTTTCTTTGTTTCTCCTCTATCACTGCTACATCTGTCATTATTTCACATTTTTCATCTTTAGTTGTAGATTGCATCATGAGAATGTTGAGCCTGACCCTCCCTCACTCAATGCCTGACACCATTCAACATAGAATAGATGAGATTAACCCCAAATAAAATATCCATACTAATCATTAGAACACATATAAATAAGTCATTAATTAATTTAAATATCAAGTAAACATCCCTGGATCCAATTCCTGGTTCGCCTACTCATGATTGAGGCATTGCGTTCTCCAGGGTTTCCAACAAGGTACCATATATTCATATTGAAAAATGAAGTAAACAGGTTCGGAATTTATTAAAAAATATAACTAGAAAGTCGTATATTTTAGAGATACATTTCCAACGGTATAAAGAATGCACAAAATGGACACCCAAGTAAAAATTTATGGTCATTTTACAAAAATTATTTTTTTAGGTTTCAAAGGAGTTAATGGAAACTCCTCTGATTTGCAAAGGAGGAGTTGATATGAACTCCTCCGATGAGTTTGAATGAAATAATTTGATTTGCATCAGAAGAGTTGATATGGACTCCTTTGATTTGCATCGGAGGACTGTGATATGAACTCCTTCGATTTTCATTGGAGGAGTTTGAATGAACTCTTTCAGTGTGAATCAGAGCTCATCGTGTGGACTCCCCTAGTGGAAACCAGAGGTCAAGTTCTGAACTTTGCCGAGAGTGAAATGACACCTATCTTGGTAAATTCTCTAAATGATCATGTTTACGCATATTCTTTTAATCTCTCTGAGTAAATGGTATTTGCAATATCTAAATCCAAACTGAGTTTCCATACAATTTCTAAGCATCGCGTGAACTCAACTCAAATCATCAATAATTGGGTTTGAAACTAACATTCAGTCTCTCATTGATGCTAAGTTCAATGGAATGGTTTATCACAAGCTCTTTAGGGGTGATTGACGCCCTTCTTCACAATTCTATAGCCACACCAAGGGGAGTGCATAAATATTTGAAGCACCTTTTTCCACCACTTTGTACGAATGTGAAGAATGTGCCCAACTCCTCTCTAAATAGCCTATAGTTTCTTCGGTTTCACCCCATGCTTTTATTACAACTTATCACAATTTCTACAAAGATATAATTGTTTCCATGTTTGGATCACTCTCTTTGATTATTGCAGTGTTATCATGGAAGCATATGGTGTCGCAAAGAGTGTGAATAGTTGGTTTGTCTCCAAAGCACAATAATGCAGTAAACTTAATACCAGCATGTTGTAATTCTTATGGAAATATCCTTGGATAGCTTATCGATGTGTTTGTATTTTGTTATATATAAAGTTGTAGTCCATGTTTTATCCTGCTAGACAAACGAGCTATTCGTTTCAAGGCATTTCCCATATTTTTGTTTTGGTATTTAGGGTTTGCAAACCCTAATTGTAAACAAGACATATGCTTCCTTCATTGCATGCCTAGTTTACCTGTTTGTCGGCTTTCAATCACTTTCCTTAACAACAGTCATTATATAAGTCAAGCTATTGCTACATTTTGCAACAATAATCTATTTAAAACCTTAACTCGAACCGCAGGAAAACCATGTGAATTTGAAGTATAACACCTCATGGTTTCAGTTCTTGGTCGTGTACTATTTCTAGACAAAGAGAAACATGAATGAAATATCAAAAATTGTGACCTAGAAATGAGTGTTAACTCCCACCTTCAAGTTACCAAGTATAAACTCCCATTATTTACAATCAGAACCATTGTCTTGATGATCCAGGAGGATATTGATGGCCACCCACCTATTCCAACTGGCTCTTCTTGACAGTTTTTAGTTCAGCACGTTCTTTTGTACTTCTTTGTAATTGTGGTTTCTACACTTATGGGGCTGTCTAAATCCCTACACATCTTCCAGAAGGATATTGGTGGCCTCCCACCTAATCCAACTAGCTTATTTTGGTTTTTTTCATGTCAACACATCTTTTTGTACTTCCAGGGCCATTTTGGGGCCGTAAACAGTGTTTTTTTGGCTTGCCACAGTCAAACTGTAGACTAAGTCAAAGTTTGATGGTGTAATGTGTAGTTCCTGAAAATACCTTTCCAATGGGCTATTACGCGCCAAAAACGGAGGTCGTGTGCAAAATTTATGACACCAGGAAGTTGAGGTACCAACTTACCCATAGGGGCCCACATGAATTTTGGCGTTTCACCTCCTAGGGTTAGGTTTTTGGATGTCTAGGGTTTTTGAATTCATGAGTAATATTAAAAATGCCTATGGAGCCTCATTGTAATCATTTTTCTCAGATGGATGTGCATAGCAGCCACATCTCTTCTTAGAGATGACTAACACAATTTGAGCAAGTTGTTTCAGTTCTGCAGTTTTATAGTTTCAACCTATTTCATTTATTCAATAGAAGATATTGTTCACTAGATATATCTGTTGTTCTCCATATCTTTGTGTTTATTGTATTCAGTCTGTTAATCAGTTTGTTCCACTCCTAAATCCGGATCAATGGTATCAGAGCACTCTACTCTTCATTTATTTTTCTTCGTGCATGTCACCGACAAGATTTGGGTACAAGAAGTTGGGACTCGAACAAATCGAGCCTTTGCAAGATCAATTGTACTAAGCCTGAAAACAACCCATGGGGGACGTAAATAAACATGATGGAGTAGGAGATCCTTTTAAAATGTTTGTTGAGGAATCCCTTGCACAACAAAGGAACGAAATGATGGACAACTTTGCACAAATCCTTCGGTGGCTGCCCACAGGAGAAGCATCTTCATCAAGCATCCATGCAACCCCCTTCAAGGTACAAGTAAATTTTGATATTCCATTATTTGAAGGACTGATAGATGCGTATGTTGTAGATAAATGGTTGAATCTACTCGAAGGGTATTTTTCGGTCCATAATTTTTCCGATAGGGAAAAGATTACTTTTGCACTCCTCAAGGTCGTCCCCCATGTTAAGGACTGGTGGGATACTTACTCTGAGAAAAGGGCCATAGAGGAATCTGCAATATTTGTGTTTTCCCCTACATGGGATTCCTTTTGGGATGTCATTAAAGAACATTACTACCCTGTTGGAAGCTACGAGGACCAGTACACCAAATGGACCACCCTGCGTCAGGAAAGGGACCAGACAGTACCAAATTTCACCAATATTTTCTACACCCTATGCACCAAATTGGGTATCAAATAATCTGAGAGAAATCCAGTGATCAAATACCACGGTTTTTTGCATAGATACATTCAAACAGAAATGGATTTTTTGGGCATCGCCTCATTGGGTATGGCTTATAGATATGATGTCAAGATCGAGTAGACATTTAAGAAGAAGAGGTGAGAGTTTGGATCTGCAAACTCCTCACAGCTAAAGCAAGGAAAACGTGGCCCCAACCCACACAGCAAGGGACAAAGAAAATATGGCCACTCTCAGGACAACCAATCCAATTTGCAACACAAGAAGGGAAATGAGACGATGAAAAAGGACACAGGAAAATGGTGTGAATACCATAAAATCCCTTGGCACAACACCGAAGAATGTTGCTCCAAGCAATCACTCATGGTCGAGATGAAGGCTTCTGATTCAAAGGCCAATTCTGACTCTGAATCAAATCCAGAAGGAGGGAAGTAGATTATCGATGTTGAACCTAGTGCCAATGTCTCTACCACCAAATTCCATGCAAGTGAACCAGAAGAACCAGAGGAAGGGGAACACCTCTTTCACTCACAGATGTGGGTAAAGGGGGCTCTGCTTAATTTCATTGTCGATAGCAGTAGTTACAAGAACTTGGTCTCAACAGAGGTCATCAAGTGGTTGGACCTACCAACAACACCGCACATGTATCCCTACACCATCGGTTGGATTCTCCAAGGAAGATATCTCTATGTTAGCCAATAGTGTCATCTACCCTACGACATCAATCCTTTCAAAGACAAGGTATTGTGTGATATTTATCCCCTTTAAGTTTTTTATATTATTTTAGGACAACCATATTTGTGGAAGCTTAATGTTGTGTATGATTCTATACCTCGCAATGTTATTATTTTTTTGGGTAGACAATTGTACAGGATACCACAGGTAGCGCCGCCTACCACTATTTCTTTAATCTCTGCTAAGAAATGCAGTAAGGTCATTTCACAGACCAGGAAGTTCATATTCTTTGTGATCCATGCTCACAGTAAGCATAAGGTCGTTGCCACATATGTGGCCTCTACACAGAGCCTCTCTTTCCAGCAGAAGCAAGTGGATGGGATCGTGGAAGAGTACAGAAACATCTTCTCCTCACCCACCAGGGTACCTTCACACTGTCAATTCAAGCATCCAATTGATCTAACCCCTGGTGCACCTCTTCCTAATGGACTAGTCTATCGTCACTCGTTGATGGAAAATGACGAAATCAAACGTCAGATCTAAGAGATTCTTCAAAAGGGGCACATCAGACCCAGCTCCTCCCCTTACGGAAGCCTGATTGTACTGGTGCAAAATAAGGATGGAACCTGGCGACTCTGCATTGATTACAGAGCATTAAACAAAATCACAGTCAGGAACTAGTACCCAATTCCCAGAATTGATGACCTTCTTGACCAACTCAAGGGGGGGGAGTTCTTCAATAAGATTGACCTAAATTCTGGCTACCAGCAGGTTCCCATCGAACCAACTAATGTATAGAAGACATATTTCAAATCTAAAGAAGGTCTCTTCAAATGGTTGGTCATGCCCTTTGGCTTAACAAATGCACCAGCCACTTTCATGAGGTTGATGGATGATGTATTGAGACCCTTCACCAACTCTTTTGCAGCGGTATATTTGGATGACATCCTCATCTTCAGCAGGACTTGGGAGGAGCACATGCGGCATATTCAACAGGTTTTGAGCACTATATGGCAGCACAAGCTATATGCCAACTTGGAAAAGTGCTCCTTTGGCATGAACAACGTCCAATACTTGGGATACATTGTTGATGAGCATGGGGTGCATTTTGATCCAACTAATATCCAAGTCATTCATGACTGGCCAGCCTCGACCACACTAACTGAGCTTTGGAGATTCTCAGGACTGGCCAAATTCTACCGATGGTTCGTGTTGGGATTATCCCATATTACATGGGCCCTCAGCAAAGTGACCAAGGGCGGTGGTAGGGAAAAGTTTGTGTGGGGGAAGGAACAACAATGAACATTTGATGATCTGAAGGATCTCTTGTGCTCACCTCCAGTATTGTCCTTGCCCGATCTGCAACAATCATTCGAGATTGAGACTAATGCATCTTACTATGTTGTAGGCGTCGTTCTCAATCGGCACAGCCATCCGGTGGCATACCATAGTGAGACACTCTTAGATACTATCCGAAAATACCCCACATATGACAAGGAAATGTATTCCATTGTACAAGATTGTCCTCAATGTAAACATTACATTCTAGGAAAGGAGATGATCATCCACACTGATCAGAAGCCTTTGCAGTTCATGCAGACACAAGGGAAGTTGTAGAATGGCTTCCATCAAAAGTGGTCCACCTACCTACAGCAGTTCCATCTCAACATCAAGTATAATACATGGATCACAAATCTTGTCGTTGACTGCCTCAGTCGACCTCCCGTGGTTGGACTCACCACTGTGCTCCATTCCTGTGGACATGAGGCATCTGATTGGCCCCAAATTTATCAGCAAGATCTGGACTTTGACACCACCTATCATCTCTTGGGTACAGCCATGAATGTCATTGATTTTCACATTCAGGATGGATTGTTATGCCATCTGGGCCATCTCTTTATTCCTACAAGAAAGTGTTCAAAGTTGATTTGGGAAGCCCACTACAGTCGGATGGCAAGACATTTTGGCGTGGAGAAAACTATGGCCATTCTACAAAAACATTTTTATTGGCCAAAACTTCGACAGGACGTTAGCAAGCATATCATATCTTGCACTGCATATGCCATTGCCAAGCCAACCATCAAGAATCAAGGCTTATACACCCCTCTTCCTACTTTCGATAATCCTTGGGAATCCATCTCGATGGATTACATGTTTGGCCTTCCGTCCACCAAGCAAGGCAATGATTATGTATTTGTGGTCGTTGATCGGTTTTCAAAGATGGTCATCCTCACAACCTGCAAGAAGAACATCACAGTGGAAGATACTGCCAAGCTCTTATTCGAACGAGTGTGGGTCCATTTTGGGATACAACAGACCATCATTTTCGACCGAGACATCAGGTTCCTCAACACATTTTGGTTGAGTCTCTGGTCACCTTGGATACCAAGATCACTAAATCCACTACTTTCCACCCCCAAACAAACAACCAAATAGAGGTTGCCAATCAGATGATTGTGCACATCCTTCGCATGTACAACTATAATCATTTGTGTTCATGGGATGAGAGCCTCCCCTATGTTCATCAAAATTACAACAGGGCTCTCCATAGCTCCATCATCCATAGCCCATTTTAGATGGGGTTGGGATTCCAACCCTTGGGTCCCATTGATGTTGCACTACCTCTTGCAACCACATAGACATAATCTTCCCATGTTCAGTCTGAGACCGAAAAAGCCACTAGATTCATTGATCGAATTCATCACATCCTCCAACAGGTCCATGATATTTTTCAGAAATCCAATTCTAAGTACAAGTAGCGCCATGATAAACACAGGGTATCGCACCAATTTCAGGTTGGAGACAAGGTCTGGTTACATTTGCAGAAAGAGCGTCTTACAGGGCCACATCGGAAGCTCTGACCACTTCACTATGGTCCTTACACTATCACCAAGTTTGTGGGTGGAAATTATTTGGAGCTCAACACTCCACCCTTCCTTGGATTGCACCCAGTGTTCAATGTGGACCCCCTTCGGCCATATTTTCCACCATTATTGGACACCGCAAAGATCGCAAAATAGTTGACGCCAATAGAAATCAACCTTGACTGCATGGAACAGGAATCCACTGATCAAATAGCTGACACATAGGTCAAGGGCACTCGCTAGCAAAGGATCCATCTTTATCGGGTTGTCAAGGCAGGGCAGCTCCTACACCAAGGAAAGTGGCTCACCTGGGGCCAAATTTGGTGAGATTTGGGTACCTTGGAAAGTGGTCCCCTTGTGTTTGTGAGATTATAAACACATGTGGGAAGTACTTTTTACCTTGTACTATGTACTTTATTTATAATTTCACTTTGACTTAGGAGATTTAAGTCAAAAGTGAAATTTGGTCATTTTAGCCTAAAATGACAATTAATTCACTTTGTGGGTGAATTAGGAGACATAAAGTGAAACTATGGAAACTTAAGTAAAGTGGGTTTTGAGTTGATATTTACTTGAGATGATATCAACCATTGACTTAGGATGATATGAGATGATCTCATCCACCCATATTTTATGTTTTCTCATGCATCCTTAAGGAGGGCGCATAGGGAAAAGAAGAAGCTAATTCATTCCTTTTTATGTTCACTTGAGGAGAAGTAGGAGGAGAAATATGGTGAGAATGGAATCATTGGGAGAGGAGATATTGGGTGCCTCCTTGCATGGAGGGCTCATGGAGGTTTAGGGCCCAGCTTATTTTGTGGAGTTGTTCTTGCTAGGAGGAAGGTGCAGTTGAGGAGGAGGGTGCACAACTAGCAGGGAGGTCTTGCAGTGGTCAAATTGCTCAGAGGGTAGTTTCAGTGGAGATGAATCACACGAGAGTGAACTGTGGTGCAAGGGTTTCTCCATCAGAGCTTCAGAGAGAAAGGGCGCTTCATTTCAGTGGATATATTTATATTTGAGGAGGGCGCACCAGGCTTAGGCGCATCTCTCACTCTTGGAATTGTGTTGCATATTGAGACAAGATGTTATTGTATTAGGTTCATTTGTTTCATGTATTTTTTGTATTCCACCTTCTATTTTCCACATATATATACTTCCATTCCAAACTGGTTTTCCTTGGGGGGGGTTTATCCAGGGTCATGTTGACCAAAAATACCTTTGTTCACTTTCATGTATGTTAGAGTTTAGAACAACATTATTTCAGCACTAAAATATATCTAGGTGTGTTATATAGCTTATGGTATGCATGTGCTAACATATTGTGACAAAACTACATGCCAGAGCACCCATTTGGCCTATGTAACCGTAACAAATCAGTGAAGAAGTTATTGAACAGTTTGTTGTCCTAAAACTACAGCAAACCATTGTTAGACAGTTGAAACTTAGAACCAACTTGAGGTCAAAGATAGACCTATTTGGCAACTTGATAGGACCTGGAAAATCTTCATGGTATGAGAGCTTGGTGGCTGATTTTTGTTGAGTTTTGGATAGCATATTGAGGGACTATTTTAGACACCTTTTGGGAAGATTTTTTGGACAGCCATTAACAGATTTTAGTGGTATCCTATTGGCAGAATTTATGTGGTGAGTTGTAGAGAAGTTGGTGGACATTTCATCAATCTTTTTTCACACATACGTGGTAGGAGTGAGGTTGATTTTTCACGACCTCTTTTCACACCTATATTACTAGGAGTGAGGTTGGTGTTCGTTTGCCTCTTTTCACACCTATGTCGAAAGGAGTGAGGCAACTTTCCTTTACAGTTGTAGCATAATTTTGAGTGAAGATGGCATTGATGTCAGTATCTCAGATATGTGTTGAGGATATGCTAGCTGGAGCTAGCAACCGGTCGCCTTGGAAGGCCAAGATCGTCTTTTTCTTAGAGGACCTTGAATTATGGGATATAGTTGAGGCAGTTGTTCATGTTCCCCCTACCACTGCTCCCATCTTGTTAGCAAAGTTCAAGAAGAGGAACAACAAGGAAAAGAGGATGATATTTGATTCAGTGCGGGATCACATCATTCCCCACTTGAATGGGAAAGATTGGGCATTTGAGATGTGGGAATCTCTATGAAAGATTTATGAGAGCTCTAACAAGAACCGAAAGATGGTTCTATATGATCGACTTAGGGGCATTTTAATGCTCCAGGATGATTCGATCACTTCTTTCCTTGGCCAATACACCCAGATCAAAGACGATCTTGGAGTCGTTGGAGAGGTGGTGGACCCATATTCTATGATGAGGATGGCCTTAAACAGCTTCACCAAACCATGGGGTCCATTCATTCATGGATTTTTTTCTAGGGAGGTCATGCCCACTTGGGAGAGCATGTGGGATGACTTCATTCAGGAGGAGACTAGACTTATCTCAGAGGCTTTTGAACAGCAGCAGATAGTGCAGGGTGATGAGGATGTTTCTCTTTGGACAAAGGGAAAGAAGAAGATCGGTCAGGGAGGTCGACAAGGTCCCAATTTTGGGGCCCCACCACAGGGAGGAGAGAGTAGCAGTGGGAAGAAGAGAGATATGAGCTCAGTGAGATTATTTTCTTGTAGGGAGATGGGTCACTATGCAGGAAAATGTCCCAAGAAGAAGAAGAAGTCGCAGGATGTTCCAGCATAGACAACAGAGGAGCTTGAGTTCGATGAAAAATTTGCGAGAGAGTGTGCATTCGTGACTACTTTTTTTGTTGTTACACCATCTAGCATCAGGTGGGGAGACATAGTTTAGGAGGACCTACCGACCCATAGTAGTGATTCAGAGGGAGCTCGGACTCAGTTTTCTTGAACACCATCATCAGGGGTGACTGGTCCACCCGGAACAGCTTCAGTTTCTGAGTTTATGAGATAGCGAGTTGGTGTGGGGGCTTCAAAGCATCCGATATTGATGAAGAGGAGTGGAAGGGCACCATGGAGGCTTGATCCTCACTTGGTTATAGAGAAAGGTAGATTAGGTTCTGGATCCACTTCAGGTGGAAGCTACTTGGAAAGAGGCCAAGTTGAGGATCTTGGTGAGATGTTGAGATCTAGGTGCTCTTGGTGAGATACCAAGAGGGGGAGACTCTTTGTGAGATTCCAAGAGAGTGGCTCTTGGTGAGATGCCAAGAGTAGTGACCATTGGTGAGATTCCAGGAGGTAGAAATCCTTGGTGAGAGACCAAGGTGGAGATCTTTGGTTTGATACCAAGATCTAGGTGATCTTGGATAGATGGAGAGACACTTCCATCTATGGATCATGCAGATTGATCATATCTGTGTCAGACTACTTTCATTGATCAGCGTACATCCATACTCACCGAGTATTTTCCAGTAGGAAACCGTGTCCACTGCAGGGATGAGATTGGTGGTGAAGGGCACTTTCCTTGGTAAGAGGGAGTGCTGAGATTTGAGTACCTTGGAAAGTGGTCCCCTTGTGTTTGTGAGATTCTAAACACATGCGGGAAGTACTTTGTACCTTTTACTTTGTACTTTATGTCTAATTTCACTTTGACTTAGGATATTTAAGTCAAAAGTGAAATTTGGTCATTTTAGCCTAAAATGGCAATTAATTCACTTTGTGGGTGAATTAGGAGACATAAAGTGAAACTATGGAAACTTAAGTAAAGTGGATTTTGAGTTGAGATTTACTTGAGATGATATCAACCATTGACTTAGGATGATATGAGATGATCTCATCCACCCATATTTTATGTTTTCTCATGCATCCTTAAGGAGGGCGCATAGGGAAAAGAAGAAGCTAATTCATTCCTTTTTATGTTCACTTGAGGAGAAGTAGGAGGAGAAAGATGGTGAGAATGGAATCATTGGGAGAGGATATATTGGGTGCCTCCTTGCATGGAGGGCTCATGGAGGCTTAGGGCCCAGCTTATTTTGTGGAGTTGTCCTTGCTAGGAGGAAGGTGCACTTGAGGAGGAGGGCGCACAGCTAGCAGGGAGGTCTTGCAGTGGTCAGATTGCTCAGAGGGTAGTTTCAGTGGAGAGGAATCACACGAGAGTGAACTGTGGTGCAAGTGTTTCTCCATCAGAGCTTCAGAGAGCAAGGGCACTTCATTTCAATGGATATAGCTATATTTGAGGAGGGCACACCAGGCTTGGGCACATCTCACTCTTGGACTTGTGTTTCATATTGAGACAAGATGTTATTGTATCAGGTTCATTTGTTTCATGTATTTTTTGTATTCCACCTTCTATTTTCCACATATATATACTTCCATTCCAAATTGGTTTTCCCCAGGGGGGTTTATCTAGGGTCATGTTGACCAAAAATACCTGTATTCACATTCATGTATGTTAGAGTTTAGAACAACATTATTTCAGCACTAAATGATCTCTAGGTGTGTTATATAGCTTATGATATGCATGTGCTAACATCTTGTGACAAAAATACATGCTAGAGCACCCATTTGGCCTATGTAACTGTAACAAATCAGCAAAGAAGTTACTGAATAATTTGTTGACCTAAAATAGCAGAAAACCATTGTTAGACAGTTGAAACTTAGAACCAACTTGAGGTCAAAGACAAACCTAGTTGGAAGCTTCATAGGACCTGAAAAATCTTCAAAATTCAACAAAAGTTTCCTCACCTGATGGGGGAACTCAAGGCAATGGATACCATTTCTTCCTAAGGTGAGAGGACTGATCCAGGTGGATATTGGTCACCACCCACCTATTCCAACTAGCTACTCTTGACATTTTTTAATTCAGCACGTTCTTCTGTACTTCTTTGTAATTGTGGGTTCTACACTTTCAAGATTGATTGAATGCCTACACATCTTCCAGGAGGAGACTAGTGGTCTCCCACCTAATCCAACTGGCTTATTTTGGATTTTTTCAAGTCAGCACATCTTTATGTACTTCCAGGGCCATTTTGGGACCTTAAATAATGTTTTTTTGGCTTGCCACAGTCAAACTATGGATGCAGGAGTTAGATTTCAATGGTGTAATGTGTATTTCTCGAAAATATATTTCCAACAAGCTATGATGTGCCTAAAACGGAGGTCGTATGCAAAATTTATGACCTCGGTAAGTTGAGGTACCAACATACCCATAGGGGCCCACATGAAATTTGGTGTTTCACCTCCTAGGGTTAGTTTTTGGATGTCTAGGGTTTTGGAATTCATGAGTAATGTTAAAAATTCCTCTGGAGCCTCATTGTAATCATTTTTCTCAGATGAATGCACGTAGCAGCCACATCTCTTCTCAGAGATAACTACCACCATTCGAGCAAGTTGTTTCAGTTCTGCATTTTTACAGTTTCATCTTATTTCATTTATTCAATAGAAGATATTTTTCACTAGATATATGTGTTGTTCTCCATATCTCTGTGTTTATTGTATTCAGTTTGTTAATCATTTTGTTCTGCTCCTAAATTTAGATCACTTGATGATTACCCATAAACAACAGTGGAGTTACTCTCAAGATTCTTGAACAGTGCAGAGAAGTTATTTTCATGGTTGTCGTTGGCTTTGGTGATGTTCCCCTTAAGTCTTTCAATGGCTTCGAAGCATCTTCAAATAACCTTTTCGATGAACTCGGAGTAGGTGCATTCATGACCTTCGATGTGTTGCGGCAAAGTTGATGCTAACGTTTCCGACAAGCGATCGGAGGACTTTACCTTAACTTTGTCGATGAGCTTCGGTGAAGTTTCTCCCAAAACCTTTGATGTGTTGCGACAAGGTTTCATTTAAGTACGTCAATGATAGTGAAGTACTTTCTTTCAATTTGGTCGATGGATTCGGCAAAGTTCCTCCAATTTCCTCTGATTTTCACTTCAGAAAGATTTCATTATTGCAGTCTTTATTATGTTCATTTTCTTTTGATTATATATGTATTGAAATATTCTCTTTTTCCTTTTATTGTTACATATTTAAATTAAATTTAAATTCAAACAATCTAAATAAAATTTAAATTCACATTTAAAATGGTGAAAAAGAGTTTAAACTTAAATAATTTGCATTAAAATCCATCAAATATATAATACAAAATTTTAATAATTTTGTATAAAACATTTCACCTTAATCAATTTCGTGTGGGAGGCAAAAACCTCTTTTTGACGTTGTTGGAGGAACTTTTAAAACTTCATAATATGCTCATACGAAGTGGGATCGGAGTATCATCTTTTGAACTATGAATTATGTGGAGAGGTGTTCGACATCATAGGTATTCCAACAAAGGATGAACACCTTCAGTAACCACTCACATAACCAAATCAAATATCAACACACCAATATTTTCACATGGTAAAACCCCTAAGGGGAAACATCCATGGCCCCAACGAACGCGGCCACTTGGAGAAATTTATTAATGCAAAGAAAAAGATTACAGAGAGATTTTACAAGATATTTTCTCATAATCGATCATCTGCAAATGACCCTCCATGCTCTTTAAATAGATATCATGGACAAATCGTGTGTTAATCCACGGATCAATGGTCGTTAATATTGAGGAGAGTATGAACCGTCGGATCACTCTATGTCGGGAACATATCGTGACCGTCGGATTTCCTAACTACAAATGCATACTATTGCATAATAAAGAAACACACTAGAAAACACGCTTTTACCTAATGACACAATAGACCAAGTAGATATTAACTAACTCCTAAGTGTCTGAATATCCTAACATCCCCCCTTAAGAACAACTTGGGATAGGATTGAAGGATTTACAATAATGACACAATAGGATAATGGAAGGAGGCATTAGAGCCTATCCCCCCTTAATGACAACTTCTTGAACTCCTAACATAGATCGAAGTTTGGAAAAATTCTCTTCTGTAAGAGACTTTGTGAAAATGTCTGCAACTTGATATTTTGTAGGGAAAAAGAGCACTTCAATAACTTGATCATGAATGATCTTTCTGATGAGGTGCATGTGTAGCTCAATGTGTTTGTTGCGCTGATGTTGAACTAGGTCTTTGGAGAGATTGATGGCACTCTGATTGTCACACCAAAGGTTGGTCGGATGTTGGTGCTGGAATCCAAACTATAAAAGGATATGTCAAAGCCATAGGGCTTCCTGACTTGCATTTACCGCTGCTCGGTACTCTGCTTCTACTGAAGAAAGTGCAATGGCTTGTTGTTTCTTACAGGCCCAAGTGACGGGTCCTGAACCAAGGTTGAAAACATAACCTACAGTAGACTTCCGATCATCAGGGTCGTCGACCCAATCTGAATCAATGAAACCAACCAATAAAGGAGTCCCCCCTGAACTGTAATGTATCTCGAACTGAACTGTACCATGAACATAGCGAAGTATCATTTTAGCTGCTTTCCAATGGCTTTCATGGGGCATTTGCATATACTGGGTAACAAGACTAACTACAAAGGAAATATCAAGATAGGTATGAATCAAGTATAAGAGGCTACCAATTAACTGACGGTACAGGGTGGCATAAACTTCAGGAGAAGTACATGTGGCAGTAAGATTGACTCCATACTGGAAGGGAGAAGGGGTTGGTTTGCAATCATCCATGTGAAAGTGATGAAGAAGGTTACAAGCATACTTAGACTGGGAAAGAAAAAATCCTTCATTGGTTTGCAAAACTTGGAGGCCAAGGAAATAGCGCAAAAATCCTAAGTCTGTCATTTCAAATTTCTTCTTAAGGTTGGTTTTCACATGGTTTAAAATTTTTGAGTCACTACCAGTAAGGATAAGGTCATCAACATAAAGGACAAGGATTATGAGATAGCTTCCTAATTTCTTGGTATAGACATTAGGATCAGAATGGCATCTAGAGAATCTAGTGATAATAAGAAAGGTGTCCCTTTTGGCATACCAAGCTCAGGGAGCTTTCTTGAGACCATAAAGAGATGTCTTAAGGCGTCAAACAAGGATAGAGTCATTCTAGACATAGCCAGGAGGTTGTTCCATATATATTTATTCTTTCAAATCTCTATGCAAGAAGGCGGATTTAACATCCATCTGATGGACCTCCCATTTATGTGATGCAGCAAGGGCAAGAACAAGGCTGATGGAATTCATTTTGGCTACAGGGGCAAAGGTTTCATGATAGTCAATTCCTTCAACTTGGGAAAATCCTTTGGCAACTAAACAAGCCTTGTGTCTTTCAACACTTCCATATGATGCATACTTAGTTCTTTAGACCCATTTACATATGACAAGTTTTATTCCTTTTGGAAGAGGTACAAGATCCCAAGTATCATTTTCCATTAAAGAACGATACTCTTCATTCATTGTTGTATCCCAATCTAGATGACCTGAAGCTTTTGGAAATATCTATGGATCATGAGTTTATGAAACTTGAGCCACAAGAGAAGAGGCTCGCTGGAACTGTGAACGTGTCCAACGCTAATCTGAAGGATCACCGACAAGATCACCAACTGCTTCCCATGTTGAACAAACTCATCTAGGAAGCGGTGGAGCTGGTGCTGGTTCAGGTTCAAAGGACTAATCTGGAGAAGGGTGAGCAAGCGGAGGTGGATTTTCATCCTCATTGTCATCATCTGAAGAAGAAACCAGATTAGAAGAAGTCACAAACGTTGAAGATGGCTCGTAGGCCGAATAAGGCCCAATCATCGAATTAGGCTCACGGGCCAAAGAAGGCACAAACTCCGAATTAGGCTCACATGCCAAGAGATTTTCATCAAATTTAACATCTCTTCTAATAATAATTTCATTACAATGTGATTGAAGAAGTCTGTAACCTTTGACATCTTCAGAATAACCAACAAATATACACTTCTCACTTTTAGGTTGCAATGCTTTCCTTTTCTCATCGGGCATGTGAGCCCATGCTATACTGCCAAATACATGGAAGTGACTTACATCTGGTTTACTTTTAGTCCAAGCTTCTTCAGGTGTTATATTTTTAAGAGCCTTTGTGGGAGTGTGATTTACTATGTAATTTGCACAGTTGATGGCTTCTTCCCAATACGTTAGACTTAAGCCCTTAGATTGGATCATACAATTAGCCATTTCTTTTAATGTGCGCTTGTTTATCTCAGCAACACCATTTTGTTGTGGTGTATATGGAACAGTGTGTTGCATTTGGATTCCCTGTGTAGTGCAGTAATTTGTAAAATTATTGTTCACATATTCACCTCCATTATTTGTTCTTAACCTTTGAATTTGATGTCCAGATTGTGTTTCTACAAGGGCCTTGTAGGCAAAAAACTTCGCTCTTAAGTTTTAAGAAGTAAACCCAAGTACGTCTAGAAAAGTCATCAATGGAAGTTAAGAAATACTTGCACCCATAAAAAGAAGGAGAAGAAAGTGGACCACACAAATCACTGTGAACAAGTTGCAAAGGACCTGAGGTGTGCCAAGAGGCATGTTTTTCAAAAATGTCCCGATGATGTTTTCGAGAACACAACTGGCACAAACACCATCTCTACATGAAACAAGAGGAAGACCAGTCACCATCTGTTGATTACATAGTTGTTGCAATGAGCGATAGTTTAGATGACCAAACCACTCATGCCAAAGTTTGCTCAAGTCATCACTATGAGCAATAAAAACTGATGAAAAATATGATGACCCAAAGTTGTCAAACTTGTATAACCTGGTAATATCATCAGCAATTCCAGTTGCAAGAACATGATTAGGATCTTTTAGATCCTTTATTACAACTTGGTGAGGTGAAAAATCTACATTTTTACCTTCACCTGAATGAGTGATTTGATATACTGATAGAAGGTTACAAGAAATACTTGGAACACGTAATACATCATTGAAATGGTCATTTTCTACTTGTATTGTTCCAGATCCTTCAACACTAAGAGATCTATCATCACCAACAATTTTCTTGGTGTTACATTCATTTAGAGTGGAAAATATGTCTCTATCCTTAGCCATGTGATAAGATGCTCCATAATCAATAAGCCACTTATCAAAAGTAGAAGTAGAAGGTGTATTGAAGGAGAAACTAGAAGCATAAAGTGCATGTCCATGAGAAGAAGAAGAAGAAGCAGGATCAATATTGATGTTGTGCTTCTCCATCGCTGCTTCTAAAGCTGCCATCTTCTTGAAACATTTGGACTCATCGTGACCATCTTTATCACAAAAGTTGCAATGTCTGTCAGTCTTCTTATTTTTATATTTTGCTCCTTTGTCTCCATTCAAAGCAAAAGTTGTCTGAGTGGGTTTGGGACCCTTATATTTCTTGTTGTTGTGGAGAGGATGTTGCTTCTTGGGATTATTGGGTTTATCTTTCTGTTGGGCAACTAATTCTTTGTTGGAGGTACCTGCAGTGTTGATCACTCCAAGTTGTACAAGATTATCTTCCTCTCTAATCAAAGAAGCACAAAAGGACTCAAGAGTGGGTTTTTCATAAGCTTTCCCTACAGCCTCTCTCATGGAATAAAAGGTAGATACAAACACATAATATGTACTACCTAGCTTAGAAAGAATAAGATAGATGCAACGCTCTTCCTCCATTTTTATCTTACATTCTTCACATAAAATTATGAGTGTTTTAAACCTAGATAGATAGTCTCCAAGGCAATAAAAATCACTTGGACTAAAGGTCAGTACTTGATTTTCTAACTGTTGTGCTCGAATAATATTGAGTTTACCAAACATAGATTCAATCTTGTCCTAAGCTTCTTCGGGGTCATCAATTTCTTGGAGGTGGTATCTTAAATCAGGAGAGATGGACATTCTGATTAGTCCACGTGCTTTATCACTCCTATTAGCCCATTTGTATTTCTTATCATCATCAATGGGTTATTTTTTGCGGCAACGAATTCAATCAATATCAAGTAAAGACAAGCATACCTCTATTTTTAACCTACCAAGCCTGATGAGGCGACAGGAGCAAGACTCGAACTTCAAGCCTGCTCTTCTCGTCCTTTCCCAAGGTAATCTGGTACAAGCCTTTACTTCTTAATAAATCTTCCATATGAGATTTCCATTGGAAGTAGTTGTTGTTGGTAAGCAAGACATTACTTGTAGAAGCCATATTAAATATGCAGATAATGTGGATTTAAAAACTAAAACTAATGATCTGGATGGAAATATCTCGAAAAGTTATGCGGTTTTAAAAAAACAGCACTGAAAACGGACTTCCGATGTGAGAGTTATGCCTTTTTTTAAAAAGGCATAAACGGTAACCAACTGACCACGTGATAGTGTAAGTTGCTTTAAGAAGTAACTCACTTTTATAAAGAGAAGTGGGGATTACTTTTACAATGAAGTTACTTTATAACAGAAAAGTTACATGCAAAATAAATAACTCTAAAATAAAATATTAAAGCTACTTATAGTGATTCACTTTTATACTTGAAGTCAAATACACTTTACAATTTTAGCATGAACTTTTTCAAAAATGTAACAAAAGAGAGACTTGAACTCAAGACCTCTTACTTAATAAGGAAAGTTTTAACCAAATGGTCTAGCAAAACATATTGTAATGTTCAGAAAGAGGATTGGGTTGTTGTTGTTGTTGTTGTTGAAGACGGCCTTGGAGAGAGTACTCAAAAAAAACTCTTTTCACACAAGAAAAAAAATTTGCTTCTCGATGACAACAAGGGTTAGATCTCGGTTAGCTTACCCGGAAGATGCACCTTTTCCTATATGTTTATGATTTGCCAAGATCGCACAGGGTGTGGGGAAAAGAGAATACACGGATCTAAAAGAGTAGCAACCCGGAAATAAAAAAAATGCAAAGCGAAAGAAAACCAAAATAAAACTTTGCAAAAATTTAAAAAATGTGTATTCAGACTTTATACCTTCGGATCTGACTGTAATGGTCGTATATTGGGAAAACATAAACTTTTTCGAGTGAAACAAAAAGTGTTCCTTAATGAAACGAGTGCTCCAAACGCAATGGAACAGTCCTCTCAGTCCATAAATGTACGAAAATGACAGAAAATGGAGATGAGGCAACTCAGCTTCACGATCTCGATCTACAACAGGAGCGGGTCTTCAAACAGACTATGATACCATGTTCAACATCATAGGTATTCCAACAGAGGATGAACACCTTCAGTAACCACTCACATAACCAGATCAAATATCAACACACCGATGTTTTCATGCGGTAAAACCCCTACTGGGAAACGTCCACAGCCCCAGCCAACGCGGCCACTTGGAGCAGTTTATTAATACAAAGAAAAAGATTACAGAGAGGATTTACAAGAGAGTTTCTCACAATTGATCATCAGAAAATGACCCTCCATGCTCTTTAAATAGAGATCATGGAACAATAGGGTGTTAAGCCATAGATCAATGGTCACTAAGATCGAGGAGAGTATGAACCATCAGATCACTCTATGTCGGGAACATATCATGACCGTCAGATTTCCTAACTACAAATGCATACTAATGCATACTAAAGAAACACACTAGAAAACACACTTTTACATAACGAAACAATAGACCAAGTAGATCTTAACTAACTCCTAAGTGTCTAAATATCCTAACAAGAGGCACTCATGGCAATCCAACTTCTCAAGTCATACAAATATCTCATTTGCGTACCGACCGTCGCAGCCAGTTTGGGCCAGAAATCCTAGGCGAGCCATTCTGGTAATTCTATGTGTCGGATTGTGATTTCTTGAGTTGCATTGAAATATAAATAGTGAGAATCATTTAATTGGCTTGTTTCCGGAAAGAAAAGTTTACTTTGGCGGACACCAAAAAATCGCGCTCAAAGGAATTTTTTAATGAATGTTCAAGTCTCGCATTCGTTGTTTCTTTATTCAAAATTGATTATGCAAGTTCCAATGTCATATATGATGTATAAGGAATTATTTATCCCATTGATGATATAGTGATGTGTCAGTATCATGAAGTTATAAATTCACCAAAATAGCCAACTGATATTCGGTGCCTTTAGCACGATGTAGGACTTGGGAGAACCAATTTTTCGTTAAGTTGCATCTCAAAGCCAGCGTAATACCAATAGGTATTTTGGTTAACCCATATGATGCTAGGAGATTCTCTCACAATGAATATTTAGTCATAACATCAAGAAAATCATTTAAGTAAACAATATAGTACCATATGCATGAAGAAAGACATTGGGGACACTACAAACTTGAGTATGACTGCAATCTAGAGTAGGTCAAGCATGGTAGGAGATTGGTGACCAAAAATATGATTAGGCATGGAGATATTAGTCACCGGCAACGTTAGGAAACTGACTAATAGGTGTAGAAAGAAATATCCGAGCTGGAGGAGGATGAGATGGGCCTCAAGGCGAAGGTGAGCTTTTTTGACTGGGTCATCATTGGCAAGAGGGAGAATATCATGATCATCGATGCACTTGGCGATGATGAGGGTTCGACATCCTTCCATTTATGTATCAAGGACAGGAAAGGGAAATTATCAACATGCAATGAAATGCACGCACGTGGAAAAGATAAACATGTAGATATTATTGATGCGTCAACATTTATTATGTTCAATTCACCAATGATAAGAGCGCACCTTAGTCAATTTCAAAGGATGGTGGCTTATGTATCAACAAAGGAATAAATGGAACATCAATGTGTGGTGGAAGAAAGGATGTGTGCGTAGATACGCTATGTGTCTGTGCAGGAAGAGGAGACTCTTCAAGGTGAAGATCGACGGGTCGACATGATCTGAGAAGGAACTAGAAATGATAAGATGTGTAGAGCAAGAGGAAAAATTACTTAGGCTTATCCATTAGCGCGAGAGAGAGAGACTATGAGGGTTCCGATAAGAAAATTTGGAGAGGGGGAAATTTCTTATCTTAGAGGGACACTAAGAGAAGAAAATTGGGAGGGTGGTGCACACGCTAAAGAAATGGCGAGACACTGGATGAAACCAAAATCTTAGCTAGTCTTTCCTAAATGATAAGCAGAAAATGTAGAGGGCCCTAACTTTACTTTTAAGTTCAAAGATTTTGTAAATAATGCGCAACAATTACCTGAAATATTCCATCGTGGTAGGCTCATTGGTGATGCTTTCATATCGGCTAGCGTAGCTCATTCATTATAATATGGAGGATGAATGATGATGAGATTTATTTCCTTAAACTACGTCAATGATCTGAGTTGGTAACTTTGTCGTGGGGCTGATATATGTTTGGGTTAAATAAATATTTTTCACCAGGTGCATACATAAATATCTCGCAGGTGTTGCTCCATTTCTCGTGAGCATCCATATCCCCAATGGAGTCAGCATGGTGTCATAGACCTTTCTCCACTTCCAGCGAGCATCCATAGCCCTGATGGAGATATATCCATGTTCCCTAATATGGTCAAACTTTCATTTCCATTCCTTCCTGGTTTATTTAGTGCATGCTTACCATTCAGTGGATGGGGAAAGTGGTGGCCTTTTAGCCTGATAGGGGATGGCTACCAGCTATTGAGATTTATTTGTATATTTTTTTCACATGGCTACAAAAATATATCCCTTTAGGTTTTCATCCTTTATACTTTTACACTTCACTCTTCACGCAAGCATGTATGTAGTGTTCAAATGGTTTCCCCATTACATAGGACTCGCTCACCAGTAAATATGCAAGGATGATTGTTGATTAACCATTATGTTCAGTCTTGGTTAGACTGTTTTCACGACATTTCTAGATAGTTCTGATTCATGTTCAAACATAGACCCCCTAATTCAGCTCATGAGCTAGGCAAGAAATGCAAGTTGATTTGTTCCCTTTCCATTGGGAAGGAATTCTCTATAAAAGACAGATGAAGGTGAGAAAATAATATGTCACTAAATATAATCAGAGATCATAAGAAAAACTAAATTTAAGAGATGAATTGCTTTGAAGGGGAAAATGATGATGAAAGAATGAGACAAGAAGTGTCCAGAATTAAGAAAATAACTTGGTCTAAAATATGTTCCAACTCGAAAATGAAATTTTGGACAAATGAAGATCAAAGGCATGCAGTTAGGAAAGAAACCGGACATAGAAAGAGATCATAAATTGAGTGTTTCCAGTAGCTTAGAGGATATTCACACATTCCAACTAGCTAGAAGTTTGCAACCTCTTGAAACAACTAATCCATGTGAAATATTATATACATGTACTATTTCATTCAGATGAGCTTTAGTGGTAGCATTGACTGAGAATCACACCCCTCTTCATGATTTTTTGAAGACTTATGGTTTACTTGTGTAGCCTTGTGCTTCAGGGGGCATGGGTTGGTCAGAACTCCACTTCATTTTTCATCAAATTCTTTTTCTTTGGCCTTGCAAGACCTTCATTTCCTCTCCACTTCTTACGGCTCTAGAACTGACGTTACAAAGTGATATGATTAGTTAAATACAGTTTTGATTATGCAAGTGCATGTTTCATGATCAATTCAAACCTTCTGAATACATGTGTCTTCCTCTAATCTTATCCTTCCTTTCGAGTGGACATATCTTTCCATGATCAAAATATCCTTGAAATTATTTTCGAAGATCCTTACCACAATAATCTGAAAATGGCGATCAAAATATGTCTAGACCTTTCAATCAAACCATAAGTGTTACATGTTCCAGTTACTGGGAAACAGAGTAGACTTCAACTCAAGTGTTGGCCTTTCTGGTGGAATCTCTCCTTTCGAGAAACAATTAATTGTAGCCGTAATGATCACCAGTTTTTCCCTATAGAAGTATGCTTGAGAACTATTTGATTGATCAGTATCCCAAAGTCTTAAGCACATCCTCTATCGCAGAGTAATAATCCCTTCAATAATTCTATTGGATCAACACCATCCTGAGCAAGGCTGTGAACAACCAATGTAATTTCCTTAGCATGGTTTATGTCTTGTTCCATTTTTCAAGTATTCATTAATAGGTAATATTTCAACATATTGGAATAAAAGCATGTATAACTCTCAATGTCAGATTAAACATTGTTGAAACAAGTGAATTGTGTGATTGAACTTCTCAAAGAATTCCTGCACATGGTTTCCTCATGACGATGGAGTAAAACCGATATTAAGCCAAGATTTTAGTTAGAGAAAACAAAAATCATCAAACGAAAAGGAGAAACATTTAATGACAAGAAATTTAAACTAAAGCAGCCATCATAAACTACAAACTAAATTAATCATCAGTTGGTGGTATATATTGAAGCAATCCAAAACAAGTCAAAATATATGTTATTCAAACGAAAATAAAGGCTACTATCTAAGATACGCATGTAGAAAAGAAGAATCAAATATGTTAATCCTATTCCTATCCTACCCTACACTTGCTAAAAGAAAACTAGGTGTAAGTGTAGTATCAGTGGAGCCAATCAAGCAACTCCAAACCCATGATCATATGTTCATTGAAGTTGAATTGCAAAGAGTGAAGCAGTGAGGGATGAAAGATTGGAAGAATTGATTCAAGCAAGTTTCCACTCAGTAGTTCAAATTTGGCAACGTTATTGTTCATGTAAAATGTGGATGTGAAATATTCCTCCAACCAAGATTCAACTATGTTGTAAAATTTACAATGATCATCATAGGACTGTTGGAAGGAATCAAAAGGTGAGTGATGCACCTGAAGAGACTCATAAATGAAACCTGGGTGTAATTTACTTTGTGAGATTGTGTCAGAATGGGTAACATAATTCATCCCAGGAGTAGAAGTAAGACAATGAGTACCTAAGATAACTATCATTTGATATTGGATTGCTTCATTATCGATGAATATTTTGTTGGAAAACTGAGAGGGGGGTGAATCAGTATGAGCACAATTACTACTTTTAATCACAATATAAAACCTCCAATAAATATCATGAGCATTTAATATATCATCAACACCATAATTCAATGCATAAACATCACATAGACACAGTACACCCGAATTTTACGTGGAAACCCAATGTGGGAGATACCCATGGAATGTTTTTCTTATTTATCAAAGAGTGCATTCATTGGAAGAACCAACTTCTTATTTCTCCAGCTACAACTGGAAGGAGGCTCCAACCCCCTATTTACAGGATGCAACCTGAAGGAATCTCCAACTCCCTAATTTATCGGCTCCAACTGAAAGGAGGTTACAATCCCCTTTCCTTGCCCCATCCAACCGCCCTGAAATATAAATGTAGACCAATTTGTCACTACCTTTGTCGTTGTAACTGATAACTTGTTGCTTCTTATGTTTTTTATACTTTTTTGTTGCTACTGATATCATTATCTCATCAAGACTACCACCACACATACCTCATACCAAGATCCACAAGAGAGTTCTCCAAATCAAATGCTTATGAATCACTAAGACATATATGTTCTTGATTTCTTCATAATGTAAAACCTAACACACACAGGAAGACATACCTTCAACATGTAGTTGACCTAGGTTTTAGATCTCTAATCTTCAACAATTTTTCCTCACAGGGCCGCAACCCATACATTTCCTGCTCACGAATGTTCGTGATTTTCCCCACTGCAGCTCATGGATATCCACACTTTTCCTCATGAAATCCATGGATTTACTCAAAGCACCTAGATATCTAACTGTTTCTTTGTACGCTCAGCTCCTGCAAACTTCTTCCTTCACTGGACTTCGATAACTTCGACTCACTGCCTCGGATCTACAAATTAGTATTCACAGAAATAATCTTTAATTGACTCTTCTTTGTTTTTTAATGAGGATCTCATGATGACATGCAACTGACATGCAACTTGTTAACTTCTGATGCAATTTGTTAACTTCTATTTAAAGTTACTTTAACATGAAATTGGCATGCAGTTTGTTAACTTTTGTTTACAGCTCATTTACCTTGACATGCAACTTGTTAACTTTTGTTTACAGTTACTTTAACATGCAATCCACATGCAACTTTTTAAATTATGTTTACACCTCCTTTACCTTGACATGCAACTTGTTAACTTTTGTTTACATCTTCTTTACCTTGACATGCAATTTGTTAACTTCATGTTCAAGGGTTGACATCAATGAAAACCAATCTTTCAACAATTCAATGACAACCAATCCTTCAACAACTAATCTTTCAACAATTAATCTTTCAACATATTTCCCTAGGTCCAAATTTCACATACTCTGCATGTTGAGAGTAGAGAAGATAATTGATTGTTCGAGGGAAACATTGAGTGAAATATGACTCCAATAATTCTCCTATGACATCAATGAAAACACGTGAAGAGTGGTTGGGTATGAAGATTGAATCCAAGGACGAGTGATGAATTTTCTCCTGAAGATTAATTTGTAATTCTAGAGCAAACTGAGATGATATAGGCTCTTGGATCGGGTCAATATTTCATGTGTCGTGCATGGTGATGGGTTGTTCGATTGTTGTTGTTAACATATGTGTGTCAATGTTAGAAATTTCTGATTTTGTTAGGGAATGATAGGTCAACATTAAAATTCAATTCTGAAATAGTAAAGTAGTCGTCGAAAACAAGATTATCAAGATTAAATTGTGATTCAGGAGGTTCCAGAAACGAAGAAGGACTTAGAACTTGGTGCATCCTAGATGGACTGTCAAGAAGAGAAATTTATTGATCGGTCACAACTTGGAAATATTGTTGTTTTGATTTAGCATTCAGTGTTTTGTCATAAGAACAACATACAGGTTGCATTGCATGATGAGCAAGTGGTTGTTCATGTGGGTGACCAGCGTCAAAAAAAATTGTATCAAGTGCATGAAGCTCTTCAGATTTTGAAAATGATGAGATTTGTTTAGTGAGAGATTCGTTGCAGTCCAGAATATGTTCATGATTTCTTGAAGAGGAATCGTTAAATGGTTCACACTCTGGGGATAAGGGGTCTAAGATTATAGATAAGGATTCTGCCACAACTGCGTCAAAGTCTTGGTCAAAGATTATGCACCCCTACCTTTCATGATCAGTATTGAATCTTATGAATTAGCGATGATTTGATCATCCAGGTCGCACCTTTCAAGATCAAAGACAAGATAGGAAAACCAATTCGAGATTAATTGGTCTGAGGGTTTGTCATCTACAGGAAATATATGAAAATATGCATAACTCTTAGGGAGAAATTATCCATGGATTCATTTCCAAGCCTATGGATTTCTTTAAGTTCATCCAAGACTTCATCATAAATGTAATCTTCATGAGCAGAGATAAACATTTACATGATTGTTTCCAGCTATGAATCGATTTTGCTAGCAATGTCCTAAACTAGGCTTTAATTATTCCTTTGAATGTGAGGATGAATAGTCGACATGTTTTTTTGTCCTTAACAATCTTAAGATTTCATCAAGCGGTGTCAAAGTGTTTGACATGCATGAATGCAGAGACATTCCCTTCACCATAGAATTTTGGATTTGACAAGAGATTGAATGTCTTGATTGAGATGGCCTTGGTGGGTCTCGAAATACTCAAAGGGATATCTCATACAGAGGTACGGAGAGGATTCATGTGTTGGTTAAAATTTAAGTGAAATGACTCCACATGGACAGGCTTGTCATTCGTCCCTCCTTCTAGCGCCAATTATGTTGATGGGTATAAATCCACCCGACAACAGTAAGGGGTTACCCCCCGTAACAAGTACCAATTAGACCTCTCACCATTTGGAATAGGGAACCCATTCGGATTCTGGCTTGACAGCCATTGTTGGTTTTGGTTTTACCAGTTGCGGCTCGGTCCACTGATGAATGTGAGTGATAGATGGTTATGCAAACATAATATGTAGATGAAGACTATGTAAATAAAAGTCTAATCTATTTATAATCTATCATATCTTAGCTAGGAGCGAACTATAGTAATGGAATGAGTTTTAATGAAACTAAACTATGCATAAACCTCAATCGAATAGTTGTCGTGAAGGCGCAAGTTTAAGTCATATTTATGCATACATTCACAACTTATTCGCTTAGGACATGTAATATAAGAAAGAGTAAAAAAACTGCAAGGAAACATATATTGCGTCGGAATAGTCCATAAACAAACATGCTCTTACATCTCATGTGAACAGCAAACATTTTACTTGAAATAGTTTGCAGCAAAACAACAACACATGTGAGTCCTTCTCTCTGTCAAAAGTTGGCCCTGAGGGTTTCTATGTATTAACAGTTTCAACAATAGTACATGAAAACTCTAAGGAAAACTCTCCAATTGTAGTTGATGTCGTATTCCAAAATAGTTCAAAAGAGTACAATGTTTGAAGAGAAGAAAACATTTTCTTTGCGTTCAATTCAAGTATTTATTGAGGTTCAATATGACCTTTGGCATTTTGTCTCCCTTTGTGACCTTGCGTCTTCCAACGTTTGTCCTTATCCTCTTTGTGATGATGAGTAAAAAAGACAGTGGTTACATTTTGAATTTGTCTCCTAGCGTTGGTGGGCCGTCATGGATTTTGGTTATATGTGTCTCTCGCATATGAAGACCAGCCTGGGCATAGGACCATTTTTGTCATTTGAGTTTGACATTCGATTGTCATGGAGTTTCTAGATCTCCTCTTCATCCATTTGCATGATATTTTCTTTGTTGCTCCTTTATCACTACTACATTTTTCGTTATTGCTCCTTTGTTGTCATTAGTTGTAGATTGCATCACGAGAATGTTGACCGCGACCCTCCTCCATTGAGTACCTGGCAGTATTCAACATCCAATAGATGACAATAACCCCAAATAAACTATCAAGACTATAGATGACAATAACCCCAAATAAACTATCAAGACTAATAATTAGAACTCATAAAATTGAGGCATTAAATAATTGAAATATCAAGTAAACTTCCCTAGATTCAATTCGTTTCGTTGTATGCTCATGATTGAGACACTACTTTCTCTGAGGCTACCAACAAGGTACAAGATATTCATCTTGAAAAATTAAAACAAAATGTTAAGAATTTCTTAAAACCTATAAATATAAAGTCCTATATTTCAGAAAAACCAGCGAACGCTCACAATGGACACCTGAGTCAAACGTTATGTTCGAAACTATTTTTTAGGTTTCAGAGGAGTTAATGGGAACTCCTCCGATTTGCATTGGATCCGGTGTGAATCAGAGCTCATTGAGCGGACTCCCCGGTGTAAACCGAAGATCAAGTTCTGAACTTCGTCGAGAGCGAACTAGCGCTTATCTTGGGAAATTCTTTGAGTGATCGTCTTTACTCATATTCTTTTAATCTCTCTAGGTAAATGGTCATTGCAATATATGAATCCAAACTAAGTTTACATACAATTTCCAGGCATCGCGTGAACTTAGCTCAAATCGACAATCATTGGGTTCGAAACTGACATTTACGTTTTCCTTGAAACGAGCTATTATTTTCAAGGCGTTTCCCATATTTCCGTTTTGGTATTTAGGGTTTGCAAACCCTAATTGTAAACAAGACATCCGCTTCCTTCATTGCAGGCCTGGTTTACCTACTTGTCGGCTTTCAATCGCTTTCCTTGAGTTACTCTCAAGATTGTCGAACACTGCGGATAAGTTCTTTTCATGGTTGTCGTTGTCTTCGGCGATGATCCCCTTAAGTCTTCTGATGGCTTCGAACTCAAAGTTCCTCCAATTGCCTCTGATTTTATTATTGCAGTCTTTCTTATGTTCATTTTTTTTTATTATATATGTATTAAAATTGAATATTCTCCTTTTCCTTTTATGGTTACATGTTTAAATTAAATTTAAATTCAAACCATCTAAATTAAATTTAAATCCATGTTTAAAATGGTGAAAAAGAGTTTAAACTTAAATAATTTGCATTAAAATCAATCAAATATATAATACCAAATTTTAAGAATTTTGCATAAAACATTTCACCTTAATCAATTTCGTGTGGGAGGTGAAAACCTTGCTGACGTTGTTGGAGGAACTTTTAAAACTTCATAATCTGCTCATACAAAGTGGGATGGGAGTACCATCTTTTGCGCTGCAAAGTATGTGGAGAGGCGCTCCTCAAAGCCAAGTACTCGAGCCATACAAATATCTCATTTGCATAACGATAGTTGCGGCCAGTTCGAGTTCGAGCGAGAAATCCTAGGCAAGCCATTCTGGTACTTCTGAGTGTGGGATTCTGAATCCATGAGTTGTGTTACTATCGCAATGGCGAGAATCATCTGATTGGCCTGTTTTAACATTCGGTGAGCTTAGCACGGTGTAAGATTTGGGAGAACCAATTTTCCATTAAGCTGCATCTCATAGCCAGCGCAAGACCAATAGGTGTTGTGGTTAAACCATGTGATGCTCTCACAACAAAGATTTAGTCATAACATTAAGAAATGCATTTAAGCAAACAAGTTAGTACCATGTGTGCGAAGAAAGACATTTGGAACACTACAAACTTCATTACGACTGCAATCTGGAGTAGGTCAGGCATGGTAGGAGATTAGTGACCAACAATCCGATTAGGTGTGGAGAGATTAGTCACCGGAAACATTAGGAGACTGACTAACAGGT
>ML813590.1:225729-236549 GCA_009831015.1 Picea engelmannii | reverse complement strand
CTGCATGTAGATAATAGTTGCAAAGATATTAGCTCCAAAATGTTATACTACAAAGTTAAAGACTTGGAATTCAAAGAGAATCACCAAAAGTAAAAGGGATTTTCCCACCAAACTAGAAAAACTTGAACCTCTTATCAAGTTAAGGAGTGAGTAGCACTTGCTAATTTAGTTGAAACCCCACATAATATGAATTTTGAATGGACAACAACTTTTACTTGCTTCTAACAAAAAAATCATCATTTCTCCTTGATATATCATACTTGGATCTAGCAAAACCCTTTCTAACCCAAAACCTTTTTTCAAGTTCAAACTCCTAAAACAAAATTGAACCCAAACTCCTTGTTTTTCCTTTCCATATTTTCCCACACCATAGTAGGCTAAATTTAATATGATGTGATCTTAACCTATTAATCAGTTCCTAAAATCAAATCCTCCTATTCATTACTTCTTACTTTTCTCAAACTATGGTGATATCCACATTTGTTTTGATATCTTCTTTGTCAAACCAAGCTAGTTTTTTATCAAGTCCCTTTTTACTTTGCAACTTCAAATTTTCTTCTTCATATGCATCTATTTGGGAATGCTGTTTTTTTTGTTAACCACTCAAGTGCCCCCTTCCCATGCATATAAGTAATTGTCTATCACAAATGGTACCAAATAGAAGGCTTTTCATTGAAACTTAACCGTATGAAAGATCATTTTAATACATTATCCATCAACCATATTCAATGGATTGGATCTTGTATTACTTATTCATGAACCATCCAACACACTTCTCCTATCTTCAAACAATGTATCATCTGGATTCAATTAGGCCTTCTCTTTCCCCTGGGGGTATGCTAGTTTGTTTATAACATAGATTGAAATATTTTTTTGTTATTAATATTTTTCTAAATGTCACATGTTAACTCTGTTAAACAATAAAAAAATTGCACATCTCCATCACACTAGATGTAAAAAGCATCTATAACCTATAGATTAAATAATAATTTTTATTTTCAATTACTTTATATATCTATATCTATCTCTTTTTTATAATAATAATAATAATAATCTATTTTTAAAATCACTTTTAAACCAAACACCAAATCAAATTAATAGAATATATAAAATAAAAACTAAACATTAAAACACACTAAAAATTAAGCAAATCACAAAACAACAATCAATTACTTATAAACGAGGATTCAATTATTTTAAACCATATACACTATCAACTTCAAAATCCACTTCTCCTCAAAAACAGTATAAACAAGACTTATCCTTACATCCATTACTCACGGCCTTATCCATCACTTGGGCGGCTTCTTCAATGCCCTCCTACAGGCACGGATGCTTACCTGTCTTGCAATTCGCAATATTCATAAAAATGACCATTCTGAATGACAACTTTGCAAATAAATACGGTACAAATATCACACGTCCTCGTGACTCTCAACTCTGCCATTACATTTAGCTGCATCCGCTACTTTTAGTCATCCACGTCCGAAATATCCTAGCCAACTAAATTTAAAAACATCTCTAACTGAAAATCCGCCCAGTCATGCGGCTTTGAACAAAATCAATGTTGGATCCCACCAAATCATTCTCGTGGGGACTCTCCAGTCAAAATGTTGGATCCACAGTCAAAATGTTGCGGTACCATACGCCAGCAGACAGCCATGCACATTAAGAATTTCCAGTGGTCTCCGACAGTTCTGTCCGGAGGTTGCAGTGTAATTTTGACTATTTCGTGGATCGTGGCGGACTCCACCTGCGCCTGATCACAAATATTTGGGCACCAATGCATTTCTTCCGGAAGTATGAATTTGACTCACGTCAGGACAGAGGGTAAGAGTGTGTAGATGGTTTTATTGCAAAAAAAAAATCTAAAAACATGGTTTTAGAAAACTGGTCAACAGTTGACAGGTTTTCTTTAACATAAAAGAATGTCTTTGACAGGTTTTAGACACTAAAGAATGTCTTTAACATAAAAGATGTCTTCGACATAATAAATAAAAGCATAAGTATGAAATATATATGATTTATTTATTAAATAGTTTAATCTTTTTATAAATAGTGGTTTGGAAGTTTTTGCTAATAATTTTATATGATATTCACCTTTTAAACATCCACACATTTGTTTTTATATATATAAATATAAGGATTTAAAGCATAAGTATGAAATATATGGGATTTGTTTATTAAATAGTTAATCAATATTTTATATTTTTGGGTGTTCAATCTTGAATTTATATTATTATTTTTCAATTTTAAAAAGCTAGTTTTATAAATAGTGGTTTGGGAGTTTTTGCTAATGAAAAAAATGTAGAGTTTAAAGTTTGTGGAGAAATTCAAGGGTGAGAATAACTTTTAATTATGTAAGCTCAATATGAGATATTTTCAGTGCAACAAAGATTGTAAAAGGAGTTGGTGGGAAAGTTAAAGAAACGTGCAGGTAAGTCAAAGAAACCAGAGTTAAAAATAGAATGTACTTGCATGCACACTACAATGATCAAGTTGTGTAACTGGTGGATCAGATTGTAATTATTTTTTCTAACTGTCTAATAGATATTATATATATGTGCATACCTGTAGAGGTTTAGAGAAATGTAATGTAGCACAGTGTTTGGGAACATAGCGAGAGGATGGTTGTAATCATGGGTTTGGTTGGTGTAATTCTTCCTTGAATAATAAGAATATTGATTATCATTGCCCCTTGGTTTTTCCCCTTAAAACGGTTTTTCCGCGTAAACATCGTGTTCTTTGTGTGATTGTTGTTTTTCCACGTAAACATTGTGTTCATTGTGTGATTGTTGTTATCAAGTTTTTCTTGTCATTAATCTTGTTAAGTTTATGCTTCTGTTGCCCAACAATTTTAACCTGAAAATAACATCTTTCAAATTAACATGGATAGAGATACTTGTAAATGTGATTGGACTGGTGTTGCGTACCAAAAAAAACATAGTAGCGGATGACATTTTAACCTGAAAAATAACAATTCTCTTCTATTGAAAAACACCAAAAATTAATAAAGCAAAGAAGATGATTTTTCTGTGTGACAGTCTATGACATAGTCAACACCAGAAAAAACATAGTAGCGAATGACATTTTAACCTGAAAATAACAACTTTCTTCTATTGTCGAAAAACACCAAAAAATAATAAAGCAAAGAAGATGATTTTTCTGTGTGACAGTCTATGACATAGTCAGTTTAGAAGGCTTATCAACTACTTCTTTTGTATGCTATAGGTAGTTGCCACTGTTTTTGTGTATTGTAGTTTGTGAAGTCAACAATCCCTTGCACCCCTTCATTTTCCTAGTTTTAAAGGGTGAATGACTGGGACGCAAAGATGGGATTTGTATTTTAGTAGTTGAAGCCATGTCACTATGTTATTGATGTTCTTGGTTAGAAATGGTGTCGGTTTGATTTGTGCTTTTTCATTTTGTAGATTTTTCAATTCTATACCACTGCTGACTTAAGGCCTGCATGGACAGGAGACGATTTTGGATTTCAGGTGAGCAGATTTAGCATTTTTGTCTCGCTACAACAAATTTTCTCATGGTTTTTCTCCTGTGTACCAACATCAGGGTTCTAGCCTCCATCTACCATCTGTTGAAACAGTTTTTGAGCTTCATCAAATTTGTTTTCTTTGCATAAAATACCAAACCATTTATTATAAATGGTAACATCTAGATTTAAACCAAATTCAATCATATTGGAAATTATTTTCAAGGCTCCTTCCATCTTACCATGCTTAGTAAACTCATTAATCAACATCATATATGTGAATGAGTTAGGTTCTGTGTTAGGTCACCATTTCCTCCAATAACTTTCTAGCTTCCACAAACATACCCTCTTTGAAGTAGGAATCCAGTAGCGTGTAATACACACAAGCATCTGGAATGCAACCCTTCTCAGCCATGGATCTAAAGAGCTTCTCAGCCTCCTGTAATTTTCCCTGAGTAATGTATCCACTAATTAGAACAAGGGTTGCATGGCAACGCAGTCCCTGCCAAGTTAGTTGGGAAATACGTGTTGAACAATGAAACTTAATATAACTAAATGCACAAGTAATGAATATTTTTTGTCAAAAGAATAATTGAGAGTTGTTTGTTATTCAAAATGTATAATGAATCGTAAACTGAATGGAACTATAATATTCATAAATATAATATAAATATAATAATGCATAATAATAAATACATAGTACAACTTTTTATATTTAGATGTTGTGATTGGTGAAATTCATTGATTATGTAATTAATTCTACATATTGAAAGATGTGAAGGGAGAAATAACACTTCAATTCTATCAACCGATTAGAAATGAGAAACACAAATATTTTTATTATATCTAAAAATATATATTTGTTTTCCTATGTTAAACATTGCATTACATACATAAATTTATGGTCAAAAACAAATTAATGTCACATCAAAAGCAAACTCGTTGCTATAGTCCCATGACAGGGACTAATAACTAAGATAAATGAACATCATCAACAAATATTCAAACAATCATATCCCTAGAAAGAACCGACGTAAATCATCGCCCTTGCCATTGAGACATTATATAAATAGCTTGGTAGAAGGGAAGAAATTTAAATTTTATAGAGATTCAAAACTCACATCGCTCACCTTCAACACAATTATAAAAAAGACCAAAATGATTGATGGGCATCATTCAAATAAAATTTAATGCTTGACGTTTGAACCAAGAGTATCCTTTACTAATGGTGGCAAACTTCTAAACGAAAAAAATCAAGAAACTCAAAAAAAAGAGGCTATGAACATTACAAATGGGAATATCAAATTTAAACAAATATTTTACTCTAAAAGAATCTCTCATAAATGTAAAGTGCAAACATAGTGTAAAAACCACACATAAGGAGAATTTTATTATATTCATAAACTTTGTATGTGGCTTTTTTGGAAAATCACCCAATGCCAAAATCCTATCTACACTAACGATTTGAACTTGACATCTAAACAAATAAGAAAACTAATGTTCGAAAATCCATAGTCATAATTCCACATGCTTTTGCAAATCCACCTTTTGAGAGGCTAAAAGAGTTGTACCTCCTAAGCCACTAGAGAGTAAAACTAACACAATACCTTAATATGTATATAATTCATAAGTTAGAATGGGAATAATACTTAAATATCCTAATAAATATGTTAATTTAACGTGCTCTACTCATTTTTACGTAGAAGGTGTTCTTTTAGGGGGAGTTCTCTCTAGCTTTTTAGTCGTGTGTCTTCCTCCAACTAGCATCGGCCACCGGCCATCTGTCTTTTAGAGGGAGTTCTCTTTAGCTTTTTCATTGTCTATCTTCCTCCAACTAGAACCAACTAGAACCAACCATCTCTATCAAATTTGATGTACATCACATCTTCTTCCATGGCCTTTTTCGTTGTGTGTCTTCCTCCAACTAGAACCGGCCACCGACCATCTGTCTTTTAGGAGGAGTTCTCTCTCTCTTTTTCGTCGTCTATCTTCCTCCAACTAGAACCATCCATTTGTATCAAATTTGATGTACATCACATCTTCTTCCATGGCCTTTTTCGTCGTGTGTCTTACTCCAACTAGAACCAGCCACCGGTCATCTGTTTTTTAGGAGGAGTTCTCTCTCACTTTTTCGTCATCTATCCTCCTCCAACTAAAACCAACCATCTGTATCAAATTTGATGTACATCACATCTTTTTCCATGGTCTTTTTCGTCATGTGACTTCCTCCAACTAAAACTGGCCACCGGCCATCTGTCTTTTAGGGGGAGTTCTCTCTCGCTTTTTTCGTCGTCTATCTTCCTCCAACTAGAACCAACCATCTTTATCAAATTTGATGTACATCACATCTTCTTCCATGGCCTTGAGATGAGATGTATGTGCTCTCACTTCACCGACTCCACACCGTTGGATATACTTCACCGACTCCACAGAAAGTGGATTTGGATTAGAGTTTGAATGCAGTGCAAGCTACAAAGACTGAACACACACCGTCACATCTCCTTCGCTGTTGGGATAGATCTCATCTCCTATCTGCTTTGATCCAAAGAGAACTCACAATTGAGACAGACTGATTTTGTTTGAAGCTTATATATGGGTATGCCAGACATTCGTGTAATACTAGCAATTGCATTTAGTTTGATTGTTTTGAGTTTCATATAAGAAATTTAGGATGGATTGTGGTGTTTTATTAGATAACACAAAGACATGTCCTTTAAAAAATACTAATAATTTCAAGTCCATAAGCTGTGATCGTTTGTTTACATGATATGAATTGAATGTTTATGTTTGAATCTTTCACAGGTAACGCGTCTACAATGCGGAGGCTTCATTTTAGGTGGCCATTTCAACCACTGCATGACTGATGGCATTGGAATCACCCAATTTTTGATAGCTCTAAGTGAAATAGCCATAGGGGAAGCAACACCTATGGTTCCTCCAGTTTGGAATAGAGAAATCCTTCGACCCAGAACGAAGCCCATGGTGAAATCCCTTGGCCTCCGTCTATATTATGATTTTGTAGATAAATATTGAGAATAAGTTGTGCCAGAGCCTGCAGAAGAGGAAACAAGCTTAAAATCGTTTTATTTTGGTCCAGAAGAGACTGGAGCTTTAAAACGGCAGGTAAAGGGGCTCTCCCATTCGTCTTGCTTTTTACTGCATTCATGGGTAAAATCCTATTATCGTTAGAAAATGCAGAAGAAATTGAACGAGATGCGTTATGAACTCAGTGGCCTTCATACTTGCTTGGATGCACAAGACCGCCTTGGGGCAGGTCAGCAAAACACCACCTCTCAGCAAAAGGACCAGGGACTGCATGAGGGGGCACCTAATCTGTTTGCATACATTTCATTTGGGGGTTTTTGGGAAGCTTTTTCTACAGTCCGGGGAAATGATAATTGCGGGATAGATAGAAATCTAAAAAAATTTCATAGTCAAGCATGCTTGTCTTTATTAAAGAACATACTGTAAACAATCTGGACAAAGTCTATTTCAATGCTCTTTTATTAAAGAACATACTGAAAAAAATCTGGACAGAGTTTATTTCAATGTTGTTGGTCTGGTGTCTCTAACAGCAGACCAACGACTAACTGTTTTTTTATAAATTCCCACACTTAGATATATACAATAGTTACTCTAGTTTACTGATAAAAAAATTACTATTGACTAAAACATCTTATGAAGACGTCAAAAGTCCACAACCCATGAGAATTCTCAGAAACTTGGAAAAAGTCCACAACCCATGAGAATTCTCAAAAACTTGGAACGATAAATTTCTTGTAGGACATTGTTAGAAACCTCATACAAACCAAAAAATAGAGGAAGATTGGGGAAAGAGATGAGATGCGCACCAGTATATAAATAAATGAAAAAACTGTAAATGTCCAATAGCGTCCCCAGTGAGTATCTGCAATATATGCGTAGAGGATTGGGGTGATCCAAATTGCACCTGACCAGTTGGGGTGATCCAAATTGCACCTGACCAGTTATTGGCATTCCTTGATGAATTCAAAGTGCTCTCATGGAGTTTAGTCGTTAAGTAAATCACCAAATTGGACACAATACGATAGAAAGCCATCATTTGGAAGATCTCATAGCCTGTAATGAAACATCAACCTCTATTGCATTAACATAAACAAAACATAACAATATAAACTATTACTATTCGTTGAGTACAGGAGGAACCTAGCATTGCATCTCACCAACGAGGAAGGAACAAGCTTTCCATCTTCCCGTTTTGGACCTGAGAACGGGCCTGCCTTTGAGATCGACCGAGCCATCAATGGTGATTAATCCTTGAGGCTCCATGGTACAACTCCCTCGACGTTCATATTCGTTTTCATTTTTCGCCATTGCTCAATGCCTAAACTGTAAGCCTTTGATCTTTTTGTTGCGTTGTTAACACATCCTCCGACAAGTGAAGGCGCAGGTAACGTGCTATGCATGCAGTAAAAAACAAGACAAATGGGAGAGTGTGAAAGGTCTGAAGGTTAGGTCACTTCAAGGTAACAAGGACAGTGAGTAATTGAGTTAAGAGTGGTAGTTGGAAGAAGTGAAATAAACATTAATTAAAGTATTGGAAGAAGTGAAGCTGGCAATAACACTTCAAAGTTATCAACCAATAAAATTGTAACAAATATATTTTTTATTTATTTTAAAATATATGAATTGAAACTTCCTAAGTTAAACATTAGAATTTCTGGAAAATTTTAAAGTCAACCATAAACTAATGTCAAATCAACCATGAACTCATTGCTATAGTCTCAGGCCTTCCGACAGGGACTAATAACATATGAGGTGGCATTGGGGCTGAAAATATTCTCTGGCAACTTTTCCATATAGTGGAGGGCCTTCTACAGCCAGTCGGTCTTGCAGAAACCGCCCATCAGAACATTATATGACATGACGGTCCGCTCAAGCTTCTCTGGAATGAAGTGAAAAATGTCCAATGCTTCGTGAATCTCCCCTACCTTGAAAAAACCCCAATCAAATTACACAAAAATATTTCCCAAGGGACTTTAAATGAACTATGTCCTCGACTGATGCCACCAATGTCAGGCTCAGGACAAGTCTCCATGGTGAAGATAGAGGATAGGTTGTTGCGTCCATAGTTAAAAAACCATGCACAGTTACATAATGGATTAGTGGTTTAGTTATATAGTGGATCAATGGCTTATTTTAATTGATTAGTCCTATTGTAAACCATAGTTAAACATACACAATTACATAATAAATTGTAAACCATAGTTAAACATACACAATTACATAATAATTACATAATAGATCACTGGTTCAATTATATACATACCGAATCAATGGTTTATTTTAATTGATCTAGTCCTGTTCATATTCCAAATACAATTGGAAAATATTAGTTCTGTTGATATACCAAATAGAGTTCAAAATAGATGGTCGCATTGATAAGAGTGATTCATGCATAATGTAAGCTAAGCTGCCTTTTTCTAAAATCATTTTAAATTAGATGTCTTGAGTTTTATGTAATGAAATCTCTTTATTATGATTTATTTAATGAAATTAGATGATGTCTTCTTATCTTTTCATGATTTTAAATGTTAAATATATAAATATTTGAAACCAAAATTTCAATTTCATTTCAAATTTACAATCTTTTATAAATTTATTAAATTTTAATTCATTTTATGAATATAAAGATTATAATATTTATTTTTTTTAAATAAATTTTGTTTAACAATTTTTTATATATACCTATTACTTCATTAATATAGGTACTTATTATTTTATTGATATTGATCTTTGTAAAATCATATAAAAATATAATGTGTTTTTTTTTAAATCAAATCATTTTTAAAAATGATTTAAACTATTTATTTATTCTATGTTATACAATTAAGAAGTTTTAATCTATTTATAAAAATAAAAATATAATCTATTTCTTTAATAATAATAATAAATTAGAACAATTTTTATTTGTTAATTCATTTTTACATATGAACACTTTAATATTTTGTTTCTCGTGAGCTCTTAGGTTTACTTATCAATCCTTCTATATGATACTCTGTAGCCACTTTGCATTGGAGAATTTGTAAAGATAATTTTACTTATCCAAAGTGGAATTATATGTATAAATGTACAAATTATCCTTATTTTGTGAATACAAAATGTAAATAAGATAAAAGAAATTAAATAATTTATATTATAAACAAATATTATTATATTAAAAATATTTTAAATTATTATTAAAATAAATATAATATATTGTAATGTAAGACTTTTTTGAAATAAAATACATAAATATTGTAAAAATAAAATTTTTACTTATTAAAATTTTAATAAATATTATATTAATTAAACAAAAAATTTAAACTTTAAAAAAGAACTATAAAAATTAAATAAATTTAAGTTTTCCATAACCACAAAAACCTAAAAGCTTATTTTGCATCATGAAATATATTGTCCCCTCACATGTGGCTTAGTGCATAATTCTAGTAAAACCATTAATTCATAGGTAGGTCAATCTATATGTTATTTCATATGGATAATAAATCACATCACAATAAATTACTACTAAAATCTATTGATGACCTAAAAGCTTGTTTTGCATCATGGAATATATTGTCCGGTCACATGTGGCTTAGTGCATAATTCTAGTAAAACCATTAATTCATAGGTAGGTCAATCCATATGTTATTTCATATGGATAATAAATCACATCACAATAAATTATTACTAAAATCATATGTTGTTTTCTTTCATAATGAATCAAATTGTGATAAATTTTATTCGTGGAAATAAGATCCATTCAATAGCTAATAACATTAAAACATCTATATGTATATGATTAAAAAAATGTCAAAATTTATAAAGTTATAATTTCTACATAATATAAATTACAAAGCATCATTCATAACTATCTAAACTTTATTTCCAATTTACATATCTCTTGGAGAAGCAGTGGGAGAGCAGGCCTGCATCTACATATCCTTTTGCAGCAAAGATCTGCACCCTCAAGCTACCCATGTAGCTTGTACTCGTCACAAGAAGCGCCTAGCATGATCAAATCGAATAGATAAATGAAAATCACAAATTTATGATACAGTGATTTACACATTAAACAAAAGAAAGGGTAACATCGAACCTGAGGCAGATGCGATGTCGAGAAATATAAAGTTTTAACAATATTTCCAGCGAGAGATATCCGTTCTCCTGGCCCGACCAGATTTGTCACGGTAAGCGTCGTGTTTACCATGGTTTTGTACATGCATTTACCGGATGCCTATTACAAGATTCCATATCTTAATAAGCACCTCACTTTTTCTTCTGTAATCTTTCATACAGATACTAATAATAA
>ML813590.1:198824-211329 GCA_009831015.1 Picea engelmannii | reverse complement strand
CATGTATCTTTTGTATTTGGGTACCTAACATGGCATCGTAGTCGTGACCCATTCTTTATTTTCACCATAGTGATGTTCAGGGGGGCTGTTGGAGTTACTTCACACACACTTAGGATTTATTTTTCCTAAGGTTTTTCCTTGTTTATTAGTCATAATTAGTTATTATCCAGTCTCCTATATTTTAGGGGGGAATATTCCACCTAAAGAATATTCTCTTTCGGTTGACACTCCAGTTTGACTAGTTGAGTTGAGTTTAGATGCTGCATTGGTTTTGTCACCGTGTAACATTGGGATCATCACCAGCTAATGCGCACTTGCCTTGGGATCATCACTATACTGGCGCATTACCCTTGATTTCCTGATTTAACTCATCACTAATCTTTTTTCAGTCAGTTAACTGAAGACTAGTTGACTAGTTAACTCAACTAGGTGGAAATTCACTCTCGTAATTGCCTTAGAGACTAGACTAGGTGGAAATTTACTCCCGTAAGTGTTGGTGTGTTTCCAGATCACTCTAGACCACCACTATGGGTCATTAGTTACTCATGTATCCTATATCTATTGTAAATTATTCACTCTTTGAGTGTGGAATTCAGTTAATGAGAATTCTTTCATTCTTTCTCTCATTCTTATTCTTTCTCAAATTCTCTCTGCAAATGTGTGTATTATTGTTTATCTGGATCTATTTTTTGCAGGTTCAACACATTTACACTTCTATGCTTGGAATAAAATTTAGTCATCATTGAATATACATATATTGTTTACTAGTTCGATGGCTGCTTCTTGTTCGTTGGTTCCTTGGTTGCTGCTTGTTGTTGTTTGGTTCAAATTTGCAACATTGAGGACCTACACCTATGGTTGGACCTGTTGGTGCTTGTTGCTTGTTTTTGTTTACTTCAACTTCACAGGGTTGGGGTCCTGCATCCGTAGTTGGAGCTATTTTTTTTACTTTGCGGGGTTCAAGTCCTACACCCACAATTCGACCTATGCTTTTGTCGTTCATCATTGCTGAGTAACTTTCGATTCCATAATTTTATTTTATTCGTTCTTTGTTATTTTTTGTTTGTATTTTTCAAGTAAGAATTTTTAATTATTTCCACTCGCATGGTTGTCATATGTTTCAGATTTCCTCTATGCTTGGGATGTAATTTGGTCATCATTGAAGATACATATGTTGTTTTTTGGTTCAGTGGTTGTTGCTTGTTCGATGGTTCGTCAATTCGACAGTTGTTACTTGTTGTTGTTTGGTTCAAGTTTGTGATTTTGAGGTCTTGCAAATGCATTTGGGCCTGTTGGTGCTTGTTCGCTGGTTTGTTGCTTGTTGTTTTCTTTTGTTTGCTTCGTCTTTGCAAGGTTGGGGTCTTGGTATTGTGCCGACAATTGGAGTTGTTGTTTTTCACTTTAAGGTGTTCAAGTCCTGCACCCGCAAGTGGACCTGCGGTTTTGTCGTTCATCATTAATGAGTAAGTTTCAATACTATACTTTCATTTGTGTTCGTTGTTTTCATTTTGAAAGTAACAATGTTTAAGTATTTATTCATCGTTCTTGTCCTACAGAATTTACATAGAGGTTAGCATATATTTTTCTCCTACTCTTCAATTTTCCTCTGATTATTTCCCAGTACTCTGCACCATGTCCATGCGAGTGTCGTGTGCACAACTCCGACTCTTATTTTTTCTAGCATTTCAAATTGCATTCATTTGTCGTGTGTGACGAAGTCAAAATCTAGCGTCTATCTCGAACCTGCCTATCCCGTACGGGAATCGAACCCATGTCTTCGAATGAAAAATATGATGTCAAGCTTGTTTCCTTTTCAAGATGTTCTTGTAAAAGAAAACTGCATGTAGGTGTAGAAGGGATAGGTATGATACAACCATTCCTAGGTTGCAATAAAATTGCACAACATTGGCATATCTTTCCATCCTACTCTTAAATTTTGCACCAATTTTTCCTCCTAACTATGAAGCATACCTACATGCCTTTGCAAAATGTTCTTGTAGAAGAAAAATATACTGAGATGGTTCTAGCAAGAGTGGTGTTCCATGGATTGTAAATTGCAATATTCAATTTCTATGCCGCTTTGCGTGCAACATTGCTAGCATACTGAATGTGTTCTCAAATGCATCACACCATTTATATTTGGACGAAACCATTATCATTCTAGGATACTTCAGTGTTGACATGCTACAAAATAGTGGCATAACAAATAATTGGACAACTACATGTGCAATCACAAAGTCCGCTTTCTTTTGGTTAAGATAAAACATGTGAAAAACACAATTATTAACCATATATCGTGAAATGTGCCATATCACAATACAACCTCTTTATCCTATACACAGACTGGTCTGACCACGAAACAATTTGTCTTGTACTTGAAATATAAAATATACATCAAAGATATTGCAAAATTATACTTCCATGTCTCAAAGCATATATGGATACTTTGTTGCACAAAACCAAATCATTCTATGACCATGCRATTTCTTAATATTTTCTGGCTTGTAATATATTTTGGACAGGAAAAATTCTATATAATTACAACCATGGATCAAGAAAAGAAAAGGTTCATGTTTCTAACTCTCTTTTATTCTATTCCTTTGATTCTCATTTACTGTATGTACATATTACTTGTTCTCCCTTGCATACCAGCTTCCATTCATGTTCATTGGATTTTATGTGTTCCCACATTGAAACGCACAGAATAACTAGATAGACGAATGACTCTTTACCGCAAATGTAGAAGAGGAGATACAAAGGTGCATGCTTGTACTCTTATTTCATATTCCATTATTTTGTATTTCATTTATTGTCTGTATATGTGTTCTACTGCTTTCCACCTAATTTATTGTATGTAGATACTGTGTATCTTCCTACATAATAACTTATCTTCATGTCAATTGTATTCCTTGTGCTGCTACATTGAAATAAATCGAACTCTGTTTATTTTTTTACATGTCTTCCTGCATACCAACTTACCTTCATGTCCATTGTGTTTTCTTCATTGCTACATTTAAACAAATATAATAACTAGAGAAGACGAGGGACTCTTTGTCGCAAATGTAGAAGAGGAGATACAAAGGTGCATGTTTCTACTATTATTTCATATTCCATTGTTTAGTATTTCATTTATTGTCTGTATATGTGTTCTACTTCTTTGCACCCAGTTTATTGTATGTAGATACTACATATCTTCATACATAGTAACTTATCTTTATGTGAATTGTATTCTTTGTGCTGCTACATTGAAATAAATAGAACTGTATTTCTTTTTTTACATGTCTTTATACATACTAACTTACCTTCATGTACACTGTATTTTCTCTGTTTCTACATTGAAAGAAATAGATTAGTTGGACAAGAATATGAATTTTTATATGCCACAATAGAGGGGATTGAAGTACAATCTTCGAAAAGGTATACCAACTGTGATAGTAAATCAAGCACACAAAACGAGTAGGTGCATATAATATTGGACTAGAAATGATGATTTGGAAACAATGGGCCTTCATTGATACTTCCCTCTTCCAAACATTTCCCTCCCCATTTATATTTTCCCACTCTCTATTATCCCCCTTTTTTCTCTCTTCTATACTTAACCGAATTCCCCTTTGTTTTTCTCTTCTAGTTTCTCTTTCTGGTTGCTTTACATAGTCATCTTTTCGAAAATGTCTAGGTGCACGGGTTGGCGGACTCAGGGGTTCACATTTATACTCATGCTTCTATATCACGACTCCGACCAACGACCTCCTCATTCCATACTTAGCCACTTTTTCGATCGCGGGTTCCCAGGTTGGTGGGCTCAAGATTGCGCGTCTGGCTTCGAGGGTTCCACGATAGACATATTGTCCGTCGTACTCCCCCATCATGCCCTATTCCCTTACACATTTTTGCAGTCAAAAAATCTGAGGCATACAATTTGACCATCAGGTCTGCATGTTTCCTGAGTATCCCTTGACACCCTATTTTGTATTTCATCTCCTTTGAGCCTGTATGTGACATTCAGAAAAATTATGGACAATATACAATGCACATTCTTATTTAGTCCTTTTGATGTTCATATACACGTACTTGCATCAGAAAAAATTGGACTAGTGACATGGCCATCAGCAGTCAATCATCACAAACATCAACAAAACGACAAGGAAAAAGGTAAAGATTCATACATTGTGATCCTGATATGTTTACCAAAAAAATATCCTGAGCTATTTATTCATATATGCATGATAAATATGTTGATGTCATATGCAACACATACTTTCCAGTTCACAAGAAGTATCGATGAACACAAGTGAGATGCCGAACATAGTGCAAGTTCCATAGAATAAGAGGTCTGGTTGCAAAACTCTGGCCTCCATACTTTATCCAAGTTGTGCGTCTACTTGTACATTTATGCCAGGAAAAAAATAAAACAATAAAATTATGCATACTACTATTCACATTACTTTTCTTGTTCAAAAAATGTCACCAGGTCTAAACTTATAACACCCAAAATACTATCAATAGAAGGCTTGAACAGTGGTCGAACTGGACAAGTGTTCGTCGAGGACATAATGGTCCTCTATAGAACCTACTTGGACAAGGAAAACAAAACTATATCCATTATGTGTGATGACATGACAGACAATGAAGCCCTGATGACAGTCACATTGACTATCCCTACACAACTTGTTCAGAAACATGCAGAAAAGATATTTCTAGGTAATGGGATATCCATTACAAATTTTAATATATTTCTCAAAGAAGTACATGACCGTGGTGATTGTGATCGGATTATATTGCCTAACAAAACAAGTATTGTGGAAAAAATTCCCATGATTTGTTCAGAATATTGTTTCGTACCAGACACAACAATCAACCAACTTGCACAGAGCAACGACACTTACCTAATCAGAACCATTGGTGCAGTTTTCACACTCGCGAGAAAACTTGGCTCACAACACATTCTCTATATAAAATATGGAGAGTCAGACAATGACAAGGCAATGGTATCGTTCTCCATATCCAGTTTTGTCCTTTACTTTCACATGTCCATTTATCTCGGTTATGTTACACAACTATTGCATTATTCCATGTTGCAGCTGCAATTGTTCGACACCTATTCAAATTTGTTTTCTTCAATGGAACAACAATTTCATAAAGGGAAATTTTCACTTATACTCTTCAAAAATATAACAAAGAAAAGAGATGTTAAAGAAATGATCTTTCGCACAACCCAAGAAACATTTGTAACAGAATTGCGAACAAACATAGTATAGGATCTCAAGAAACTAACTAGCTCGACAATTGTTGTGCGTATACATCTACAATTTCATCCTCACTTTGCTCATACAAATTGCCTTCACCACTTTTCTGCAGCTTTTTGTTGTTGTTGTGCAGTGGTATATTGTATTTTTCATTATATTAACTGCTATGCTCACGTTCCCAGGTTGAGGATGTTTTGGTTGCAGTGAACGTGTACTCGACCCCATTCGAGCCTGTATATTCCAAATGAAACTCTCATGCTTCCGCCTTTGCTTTCATAAATGATGGTATGATTGATTGTCTACGATGTCGTAAAAAATTCCCTTAGATATATAGACATTGCCTCAACGCTGCCATCCAAACTGTCTCAAACGCAATCGTACATTGTACAATTAGACAACCTATGTTACAATATGTGCTTCCTGGGCTAGAAGAATTTCCATATGAAGCATACCTACAGAAAAAGGCAAACAATGTCTACATGTTGTGCGATTTTCGGATCCATAGCAAATTTACCGTAAATGAGGACAATGCAATACTGCATATCAGCTGGAAAAAAATAAAATAAAAAATAAAAAATCATATCAAGCATTGGCAGGAAACGAAACAATCTCATGTGTATCTGTCCATGCCACCCAATGAGGATATGAATAGAATTTTGCAATTCCATGGAAAATTGAACAGGAAGCACATAAGATTGTTCAGTCTAGAAGTGGGAAGCATGAGGACAAACACCATACAAAGTATCCAACTATGAATAAATCAGGCCCATCCTTTGAACCGTTGAAATGGCTTGCTCCTCTGAATGGAACCATCAGGCATTTCCAATAATATTGGAAATTTGGAATTGTTAGAATTGGTAGTGATAGAATATAGCAATATCAGAAGCAAATGTCCATAGTGATCTTGCTTCATGGTAAAATAATAATCGACAAGTTTCTTGGTGCCCATTTGGGGGTTTGGTTATAATTGGGATACAATGTCAAATCTCTGCTATTTTTGTGTTGTCTTGTGTTTGGAAGACTTTTGTTCATGTGCTTTGCTGTTGTAGTTCAGGGTTCTCATGGGCCCGGTTATTTTCTCATGGGAACATATACCACATGTAAGAGAAAACCAATGCCACACGTGTTTTTTTTATATCAAATTGTTTGATGCATAGGTCGATGTGTGTTTCTCTATGGACCCTTGTGGGATCTCCCTTGGTGCCTTATGTTTTCATGTGTTGCCTTGTACCTCAACTTTCAATACATTTGGTGTTTACTTGGCTCTTGGTTGTATGCTTCGTTCTGGAAAATTAATGATACATTCAAGATCATGGCGGCTTTTCTATGATCTTAAAGAATATACAGGATCTGCTTTGCCTTTTAATATAATCTCTCTGATGCAAATGTAGCATGTGGCCCATTTTAGAACATTTACTTGATCGATGAACTTACCAAAATTCATCTTCAGAAATATTTTTAAATAAAAGGATATATGTTATGTGAAGTCCAATGGAACTATCATATCAACCACAAAAAATTAAAATTAAAATTCGTCTTAAAATTCAAATTCGTCATTGTTATACTTACGGTGAAGTTGATAGTACAACAATTTTACTTAAACATCCCAAAATTGATTTTCCTGTGGCTTTTTTATGCTTCTCTTATGAAAACACATCCTAGAAACTATAAGCATGACTCACTTTATCTATTCCTTAATTGAAGAGCATGTTCACCTGTTTAATGCACTTCATAGCTACTGTTAAGACCATCAATGGGGATTTCTTAACACCAATTCACGCTTCCGAAATTTTCCATCCCCTTTCTTTTTGCCCTCTGCTTTCCCTTTCTGGTTACTTACTCATTTTTCAGAAAATGTCTAGGTGTGCAGGTTGACGGATTCACATGTTCATATTTTCACTGATGCTTTTATATCACGAGTCTGACTGACTGCTTCCCCATTCCATATTCAACAACATTTTTGGACTGAGGGTTCCTTGGTAGGATGGATCAACATTGTGTTTCCATTGTTCCGTTGCCTGCAAACAACATCCAGACTTCCCTGATCTACAAATTGACAACCAAATTCCCCTTTCTTTTTCTCCTTTACTTTCCCTTTCTGGTTACTTAGTTGTTTTCCCGAATGTCTCATTATTTTATATACAACACTCGAAGTTCCACAATATAAAAATTGACTGTTGAAGTCCGTCATTGTGTCGTGTTTTGTGTTACAAATTTTGCAATCAAAATTTGGGATACATACAATTTGACCATCGGGCCCTAATGTCTCCTAAGTATAACTTGTGGCCCTATTTTCAAGCCCGTCAATATGCCATGTTCTGAATATGTCTCATGCTTTTATATCACGAGTCTGACCAACCACTTCCCCATTGCATACTTGGCCACTATTTCCATCATCGGTTCCCGCCCAGGCTTGCTCAACATTGCGCTTCCATTTTTCTGTGACCTACAAACAACACCCAAAATTCCGCGATATGCAAATTGACCACTGAAATTCGCCATTGTGCCATGTTCTGTGTTACACATTTTGCAGTCAAAAGTTCGGAGACATGCAATTTGACCATTGACCCCTCACGTCTCCTGAGTATGACTTGTGACCCTATTTTGAAGCTCGACATACCACTTTCCATACTTGGCCATTTCTTGGAATCTCTTTCGCGAGTTGGCGGGTTGAAGAAATGTTCAATGCTTAATTTTTGTTCACCATCCCCGCCACCTTCGCACTTCTTTCTAGATATGCAATTATTAATATTTAATGCTAATAACTCATCGTGAAGGAACCGTTAAGATTGTCATTAATGTTTGAAAGGTTGGAGGAGATCTGTCATTAATACGAATTGAACCAAGATTTGTGGAGGGTTGTGTTATCCTTTCCAAGTGTTCATTTCAAGGATCATGCAATCTTTTTCGTGTGTCATCCTGATTGTGTCTTCACGAAATATCTAATCCTTAATCTCTCTTTGCCATCACCACCACCTTTGCACTTTTTTCTAAATATGGAATTAGTAAGCTTTAATGGTAACAAATCATTATGCACGAACCATAGAGATTGTCATTGATCAGCAAAAGGATCGAGGAGATCTCCTATTGATACACATTAAATCAAGATTTACGAAGGTTTATATTATTCCTTTCGAATGTTCATTTCAAACATCATCTGGAGAAAATAAACATTCTCGTTAATTTATGGCAGCAGTTCGACAACAGTTATGTCCAGATAGAGTAAAAACCTTCGGGCATGATGACCAGAAGTTCCAGTGCTCCAGGGAATATTCTTACTACTCATCTCCCTTCGCCCAGAAATAAAAAAGGAGATGGTCCCTTGGTGCACCGAGAGATATATTTCAAGCCAAATAATTCCAAGGAACCCCCCCCCTAATTAGACAGCCTGCCCTCCTGCGTTGATGGTTGGCGTAGAGTTTGATGTGATCGATTTCGAGCAAGAAGAATATGATCTGATGGATGATGATTTGATGATGGATGATGGAAATGCAGGCGTTGTACCCACTCCTGTGCCCAAATTGAAATCAAGCATAACGGGGGGCACTTCTCGGCTCCACAATGGCGACCCTGAAAAGACCAAAGGAAGGGATTTCAGAAAAGAAACCAATGATGAACTAAATAGTCACTTTGCAGCTCGAGAGTAGGAATTCCATAGGCCCAAATTAGTCCATTCTAGGCAGAATTATTTCACTGTAAGGAAATGGTCTCTTGATGCGCCCAGAGATATATTTCAAGCCAAATAATTATTCAATTGCGGGACCACTCTCATGTTCTCTGGATATACAATTAACATCTTAAGGGATGAGAACCAGAACTCCCACTGGTGCAAGGCATATTCCTACTACTCATCTCCTTCTGCCCAGAACAGAGTAATTTGGGCCTATGGAATTGCTCGTGCAGCCTGTGTCCCTGAATTCTTTTCCTATAAGGAGGGGGTCTCTTGGTCCCCTTCCACCCAGAACGAATTAATTTGTACCTCTCAAATTTCTCATGTAGGTTGTGTCCCTGAAGTCTTCGAATGTAAGGAGGTGATCTCTTGGTGTGTCCTCACTTTAAGTTTCGGGCTCTTCTGCTTGCCCTACAACACTTTTTCTCCTTCCTCACGGGAATCTTCTAAGAACTATAAATTTTACCGCAAGGATGGGTTCTTATGTCTTCTTGTGTTTTAAGAAATCAGGGTTTCTTTCTTACTGGGGTGGGCCATTGGAGCGATGTTGTGGGATGTCGTACTCTTGGCAGTGGTGGCCGCGAATTGGAAACTCTTCTCACCGGGGCCTTTTCCCTGTTATTTGTACAATTTAGTGGTGCTTTGCAATGTGTCTAGATCACCAGCGTCAGGAGTAGGAGGGTTGTTGACCTGCTTCAAGCCAAAGAATTATTCCACTGCAGAACCACTCTCTTGTTTCTTTGTCACCTAAGGTCTTCCGCAAGATATTGAGATTGTGGAAGCCAACATTGACCTTCCGAGGAGAAGACTACAAGGACTTCCTAAAAAATCATGGTAATGATTTTTGTATGCATGTTGATGAGAGTCTCGATGGCTCCTGCATGTTGTCCCACTAGAGGAACAACACAAAATTGTATACATGTTTTTGTTTTGTTTTTTGTAGCTCCTGTACCTATATTTATGACAAATATGTTCAATGCTTCGGTGCAAAGAACTCAGTCCAATGTTTATGGATAAATATAAACTTCCCAACAATTTATTTATGGATTTACTATTAAAAAAATTGCCTTGGAATCTTGGTTGTTGCTTCTTTGTTGGATTTAACACCTCTTCTCGTTTGCATGGTTCGATAATCTCGTAATTCTTGAATATTGTATTGGCTCAAGTAATTTGATCTAATATGGAGCATTAAACTATTATATGACAATGCATTGTGTCGGTCCCATCATGATTCTATGGAAACATAAATGAATTTAAGACAATTTCAAACCAACATTCAATTCTATTCGTAATGCAGATAAAACATAGCAACACTAATTCACGATGCGGYAGTTGGGGCCCCTCCYTAGAAGTTTCATTTTCATCTCAACCTTGTTGAACAAACAATTTCTTATTTCCCTTTTGCTTCCTTGATTCATTTACTCCAAAAGGAAACATTTTATTATTTGTCCATCCCTTGGCCTCTATTTAAGCACTTTAGCTTTATTAATGAAACTACCAAATTTCTTCTTTGCGAATTAAAAAAAATAAAAAATTGATATATTGTGGCTGAAGTCAAATGGGACTATGAAATCAACCACAATATTAAAATTCAAGTTCGTCATTGTTATTTATAGATATGCAATTATTAAGATTTAATGCTAACAACTCATCATGCAATAAGTTTAATACTTAAAATAATATGTCAAAGTCATTGAAGAATGTATCAAGAACACAATTACTCCCACAAGTTGCGATAGAAACGAATCTTCAACAAAGCATTTTCTCACACCCTTTTTAATGGTACAATCACAATAGAAAATGAATAAGTGGATAAAATATTGGGCTAGAAAATGATGGTTTTGCAACAATAGGGCTTGTTTGAGACCAATTCCCGCTTAGGAAAATTTCCCTCCACTTTTCTATTTTCCCACTCTCTTTTATCCCCTTATTTTCCCTCTTCTATACTTAACCAAATTCCCCTTTCTTTTTCCTCTGTAATTTATCTTTCTGGTTACTTAGTCATTTTTCCGAAAATGTCTTGTTGCGTAGGTTGGAGGAATCACAGGTTCACATTTTCACTCATGCTTTTATATCACAATTCTGACCGAGCGCTTACCATTTCCATACCTAGCCACTTTTCGATCATGGGTTCCCACACAGGCGGTCTCTAAATTGCACTTCCATTATTCCATGACTTGCAAACAACACCTGGGCTTCCGCGATATACAAATTGACTTCTGGACTCCCACATCATTCCCTCTTTCATGTTACACATTTTTCACTCAAAAGTTCTAAGACATACAATATGACCGTCGAGGCCACACGTCTCCTTGGGAACCCTTGTCACCCTATTTTGAAGCTTGTCTGACTACTTTCCACACTTGGCCATTTCTTCTAATCTCTTTCGTGGATCATCGGGTTGGCGGGTTCAGGAAATTTCCAATTCCTAGTCGGTGTTTCCTGTGCCTGCTGCCTTCACACTTCTTTCCAAGTATATGCAACAAGTATACAACTTGTCCAGAAACATGTAGAAAAGATCTTTCCAGGAAATGGGATATCTATTACAGATTTGAATATATTATCCCTTATTTTCCCTCTTCTATACGTAACCAAATTCTCGTTTCTTTTTCCCCTCTACTTAGTCGTTTTTCCAAAAATGTCTAATTGCGCGGGTTGGCGGACTCATGGATTCACATTTACACTCGTGCTTTTATATCGTGACTCCGACTGACCGCTTCCCCATTCCGTACCTAGCAACTTTTCTATTTGCAGATTCCCAGGCAAGCGGGCTCTAGATTGCACTTCCATTGTTTCGTGACCTGCAAACAACACCCAGACTTTCGGGATATACAAATTTACTGACAGACTCCCACATCATACCCTCTTCTTTGTTACATAGTTTGCAATCAAAAGTTATGAGACATACAATTTGACCATTGGGTCCTCATGTCTCCTAAGGAACTATTGTCACCCCATTTTGAATCTCGTATGTCCGCTTTCCATACTTGGCCATTTCTTTGAATGCCTTTCACAGATCGTCAGGTTGGCGGGTTCACGAAATATCCAATTCCTAATCGTTGTCTGCCACCTTTGCACTTCTTTCCAAGTATGCAATAACCGAGGTTTAATTCTAACATCTAACCATGCAACAACCGTAAATATTGTCATTGATTACTAAAATCCTCGAGGAGACAGTCAGACTAACTATCCCTACACAACTTGTCCAAAAACATGTAGAAAAGATCATGCCGGGTAATGGGATATCTATTACAAATTTCAATACATTAGCGAAAACGAGTCTGAACGAACGTTTCCCTATTCCATACTTAGCCACTTTTTCGATTGCGGGTTCCCGGAGAGGCGGTCTCAAGATTGCATTTCAATTGTTTCATGACCTGCAAACAACACCCAAAATTGTGCCATATACAAACTGACCGATGGACTGCCCCATCATGCCCTCTTTCGTTTTACGCATTCTGCACTCAAAATTCCCAAGACATACAAGTTGACCATCCGGCCCTCACCTCTCTCAATTATCCCTTGCAACCCTATTTTGAATCCTGTCCAATTGCTTTTCATGCTTGGCCATTCCTTGCTTGTTCTTCCC
>ML813590.1:185283-197681 GCA_009831015.1 Picea engelmannii | reverse complement strand
GAGGGCTCAAGATTTCCCTTCCATTGTTCCACAACCTGCAAACAACACCCAAAATTCCACGAATATACAAACCGATTGTTGGACTGCCCCATCATGCCCTCTTCCATTTTACGTGTTTTGCAGTCAAACTTTCTGATACATACAATTTGACCGTCGGACCCTCACCTCTCCTGAGTATCTCCTGTAACCCTATTTTGAAGCCCGTCTGATTGTTTTCCATACTTGGCCATTCCTTACTTGCTCTTCCCCATCTCCATCACTTTCGCACTTGTTTATAATATTATATATATATATATATATAAAGACATATAATTTGACCGTCGGGCACTCACCTCGTGTTAGTATCCCTTGCAACCCTACTTTCAAGCTCGTCTGACCTCTTTTCATATATATATATATATATATATATATATATATATATATATAGCCTTATTTCTAAATATGCAATTAATAAGCTTTAATGCTAACAAATCATCATGCAGGAACCGTAAAAATTGTCATTAATGAATGAAAGGATCAAGGAGATCTCCCATTAATATGCATTAAACCAAGATTTGTGGAGGGTTATATTATCCCTTTCGAGTGTTAATTTCAAACATCATGAAATGTCGTTCACGCGTCGTCGAGTTGGCGCGTTCATGACACCTCCAATCCTTAATTGCTCTTCATTGTACCCACCACCTTCACACTTCTAAGTATGCAATAACTAGGCTTTACTGATAACAACTCATCATGCAACACCCATAGAGCTTGTCATTAATGAGCGAAAGGCTCGAGGAGATTTCCCATTCACACGCATTGAACCAACATTTGTGGAGGGTTATATTATCCATTCCAACTGTTCATTTCAAGCATTGTCTGGAGAAAATGGACGTTCTTGTAAACTTATGGCACCAGGTCGACAACAGTTCTGTGGAGATACAATGAACATCTTCAGGAGTGAGGATTGGAACTTCCAGTGGTCCAGGGAATATTCTTACTACTCATCCCGTTCCACCAAGAACAAAGTAATTTGGACCTATGGAATTGCTCGTGCAGGGTATGTCCCTGAAGTTGTTTATTGTAAGGATTTGGTCTCTTGGTGCGCCGATACATATATTTCAGGACAAAGAATTATTCCACTGCAGGACCACTCTCATGTTTCTTTGTCACCTCAGGTCTTCCACAATATATTAGGATTGTCGAAGCCAACATTGATGTTCAAAGGAGAAGACTCCAAGCAGTTCCTAAAAAAGTATAAGAATGGGTTGGACCTCTTTCCCGAGTTCCTGGAAGACCCGACGACATTTCCTGAAGATATCACAAGCTTGCAGGTTAGTTCATTTAGAAATCCATTTCGGGAAATTTCTTAGTTGTTTACAAGAATAACGGGACATGAATCCACAACAAGTATTTCCCGCATGGTTCTTTATATTTTTTATTTCATAGTCAAGGAACAAGCCATTTTTTATTGGGGGAAGCTAATTTCCATTGAAATATGTTCCCAATTGTCCAGCTTCAAAAAGGAGAAGAAATTTTATATGTCATCCTACTTGGTTTTTGCGATAGTGCATTGTTGTCTGTTTCCAAAACTAACTGTGTCTAAGAAGGTAAACTAGGAATTTGACCCAGTAACCTTCTGGTACCAGGCCTCTCACAGTTTTTATGAGGTTTTTAATGACTTTGTCTCTATTTTCAAATATTTATTGTTAGTAAAGGATGCTCCCTGCATGTCAGACCAGGAAACCAAGGTTTTGGACAGGAAGGGGCCACTTGAAAAAATGGAGAATTATAGTGTGATAAGGATTTTTGGCTCCAAGGAAAACCATGCTTTCCTTCCATGTCAAATTATGAACATAATGTTTGTTACAGAAATAGCAAGGCAATACAACTACTGGTTGCATCTATTCCATCATAAGAGAAAAAAAGAGTTCATTCCTCTTCCTTGGAAAGTCGGGGACTTCGCGTTGAGGAACGTCAACAAAATTAACGAATTCGCAGCCTATTTCAACAAATTGAACCTAAGATATGTTGAAAGGCTAAGAGGGTTCGACCCTAATGGAATTTTTTTACAAAATTTACTTGTAGTCGGCTTCAACAATTCTTTTTTCCAGAGACACGTGAGCAAAAACAAAGACACTGACGACAACACTCTTGCTTCTGATGCCGAGGACCTAGAGACATTGCAAAGCACCACTAAATTGTACAAGAAACAGGGAAAAGGCCCTGGTGAGAAGAGTGTTCAATCCTCGAATACCACTCCCAAGAGTACAACATCCCATAACATCTCTCCAATGAACCACCCCAGTAAGAAATCAACCCATAATTCTTCAAACGGAGGAGGAGATAACAACCCTCCTCACGCTAAAATTGACAGTTCTCACAAGTTTCCTGTGAAGAAGAAGAGAATAAAATTTGTAGGGCAAGCGGAAGAACCTGAAATTGAGAGTGAGAACATGGAACTTGATACTGATCTGGATATCATATTCTGCAACGTTGATAAGCCCAGGGATGCGATCCAACATAGTCGCCCAATGGAAATAGCTGAGACCAATTTTTTTTACGAATATGAATCCTTCATATTCCAGAGCGTTGTTTTTGACAACGAGTCTAAAAATTTAATTATTGAAAAAAGAGATGTAAAAAACAAGAAAGGGAAATCTCATTCAGAGATTAACCTTAGGAACATGCGACTGTCCCAAATATCCTGACTTCACTAAGTAATCGAAGATGCTCTTGATGATTCCATTGGAGGCATTGAAGTTGAGAATGCCAGACAGAAGGATCAAATAAAGGAATTGGAGGAAGCTTTGATTCCTATGTCATTGTTTGTCAGTCCTTTAGCAATAGCCATGCCCGCCACCCATGCAACCAAGTTAAAAGGATCCTCCATCCTCCTCGCATCGTGTAGAGGCTATGTGGAGAAGAATATCAAGAAAATAATGGAGTTGATTATTGAGGCCTGAGAAACATCACAAAGTATGGATTCCCTTGGAATGAGGGAACATGCTTTGCACAAACATTTGCAGGTGGATTTAAAAAATGAAGAAATTTTCTATTTAGACACGGTCATCCCTTTTGGAATCCATGTCAACAACATGACATATACAAGAAGAAGACAAGAAGATATCCCCTCCCAAAATTGGATTACTCAATTAAATGCATGCTGGAAAGAGAAAGTGCAGAACATGCATCTCATTGTCCAATAATGTGAACAAGCCATATCAAAGAAAGAAGAATTATTCAGAAAGTTGACCAAAATAGACTTAGCCAAAAGTACCAACGAGGTCCAAGACCCCAACTTAATCATCAACTCCTTTCCCTTAACTAAGCAATCCTTCGATAAACAAGTTGATATTTTTAAGGGGTTGTCTTTAGAAAAATTTTACAACATCCTTGAATATGGTGAAGATGACGTGGAAAACTGGCTAGTCGAATATTCGGTACAAAATGAAGAAATTGATCAGTCTCTGCGTAATCTTTCTATCAATCTAAGGGAATTAGAAAATGAAATTTTCCACATAAAAATCTGGGATGATATCAACGTGGCCCTCGTGAGAGACTACATTGAAGAATGGGTCAAAAGGGCAATGGAGAAGCTCACTGATGTAGGGAAATGAGTAGTTGGCACGATTCCAGTAGTCGTCGACGACAACAATAAAAACGCATCAACAAGAAAATAGCAAAGGGGGAGATATGTACCATCACTGTAAGTCTATACTGATCACATCCTACTTTGTTTATCAATCCAGTTATTCCACCTTTTTAAATAGAAATGTCTAGCCAAAGACTGATACCTTCGAATTTCTTTTTTTCAGGTCTTGCTCTCTACCGTCACCCACTTCTTCTTTCTACAGTCATATTTCTTGTACATATTTATCTTATGGTCCGTGGGAGCCCCAATCCCAATATATATGACAAACGCATTTAAATTTCCAGGAATATGTAACAGACAATATTATTTTTGATATATTTCAAATAAAACTATTTTTATCTCCTTTTATATTTACGTGCTCAGAAATTTTTATCTTCAACTATGTTGAATGTCAAGAGATTATGTTTATTTAATTTGAATGTAACTTTATATGTGTCTTGTGTGTTTTATCTTTTTCTCATGCATGTCATTTTCTCCCGCTATGCATATAACTTTATTTGTCCTGGCACATATAGAGACACACAAGCCAGATGATCTATGAAAATTGTACTTAACTCTAACCTATTGGAAGTATACATAAATCATTATGAATGAATTTCATAAATACATTGAAGAGATAAAACATGCAAGGTAGAAACAAAAATTTTGAACATATCAAGTCAGATTACTGGTAAAAAATAAAAGAACGATGGATTATATACTTTCAAAAACTAAATGGTTTCAATGCCATAATTGCTCTGGAGGCCACGTGTCATTTCCTGCATGGATACCATCTATGCTTCATGCTGCTTACCACATCTCTGCTACAGTTTCCATTTGCCTCCGCTACATTTTCCCCATCCCTGTGCATTTATTCCCAATTCAACCCGGCAGGGACGGCGCTGCCATGCAACACTTGTTATGCATGAAATTAATAACCATGTATGGAATTTGTTACCACTTTGACTTCCTATGAAATTATCTACAACTACTCTTTCAATGAACGTGTATGGATGAATATATATTCATAATTTGGGTCTCTTCAATGACCTTGAATGGAATGTTGCGTATCTTTTTTAAATTTCAGAATGTAAATTCTTGCATATTTACCATATTGTACATCTATTAAATAAAGGGTTAGGGATTTAAATTCCTAATTTCTCATATAGGTAAAATAATATATTTTCATGTAATAAATGTTGATACTAGTTAATAAGGCCTATTTAATAAATATGAACAAGTCAATGTAAGAAGATCTAGTAGAAGCTTATGCTTCTAAAATGATCTTCCTCTAGAATGTTCTTTAAAATATAGAATAAGTATAAATAAGAGTATAAGGTATGAAAGGGATTTTTCTTGAGAATTATTGTAATATAGCTCTTCTCTGTTGGAGGTTTCCCCCTCGAAGAGGCAAGTGAACATTGTTTCCTATCAATAAAGGTATTATCTTGGTATTGTGGTTCCATATATTTTGTTGTTCCACTGTTATATTATTGTTATTTKTTGTTATTACGCTGGTATTCACTACAAAATTTATGTTTTATGCTATGATAATAGATCTGGTGCCTAACAAGTGGCATCAAAGAACTTTCTTTGGCAGGATTTGTGGGTAAATTTTTTTCCAGGGTAGAGACGTGTTCCGACGTCTTTAAGCTATAGAGATTTGTCCTTTAGCACATAAATCCATGGTCGGGGAAGCATACACGTAGGAAATACAAGAGGTACTTAAGTGCACATATGTTGGCCACCCTTATAACCCTTGTTGGTACCCCTTCGAGTGGTAGCGCATCAAACAACACATGTATACGGACTTGTATTTCCACGTACCTCTGATATATCGGGAGACCCCATAGCTATCCTAAAACCGGCCATAGATCAATCGATCGACCGCCTAAATGTTATAGTGCCATCGAGAATAACACTCGGAAATATACTCTCTAGTACATGGGTAGTTGGGTAGTACGACTAAGGGTACGGTCTAGCCTCCTTAGTTAGTTCCCTGAGATATTCGGTCGAGTACTACTATTGGAACCTGCGCATATATCAGAGAGATATAGCACAGGGAAAACTCTTATTTGCAGGCACCCTGAAAACCCTAACCTTTCATAAGGAACCAAACAAAAAAGGAACAGAGAAGATCCATTTCTGTGCAACCTTTCCTTTAGCATTTGGGTTGCAAAAATTACAAATAGAAAAGGAACAAAGAAGATCTATTTCCCTGCAACCTTTCCTCCTGCATTCGGGTTCTAAAAATCACTATACATTTATTTCATTTTTTCTGTTAAGAATTAAGGAAATTTGGTACTACAATATTATTCAAATCTGCATAAAACCCTAGTGAAGTAAAAAAAAAAGGAAAGAAAAATGGAAAAAGAAAAGGAAAAAAAAATGGGACTTGCTAGTACCCTTATTTGAGACATATCTCATTGGATTCCCCTTTTTTCCTAGATCATTGTGACACCTATCATTTTTAACCTTTTCTTACCTCCTTGGACCCTTATTTTATCCCTATCTCATTGGATTCCCCTTTTCTCCTTGATCGTTGTGATACCTATCATTTTTAACCTTTTTTTTAACCTCCCCGCACCCTTACACCTATATCATTGCATTCCTCTTTTCACACTGAACACACTCATATAAACCATTTTTTACTCTTTTTTTCATGGTCCCACTTCCCCTCTTTCACCCATGGCCAACACTCACAACCAAGAATTCCTTCACCTGCAAGATGAATACAAGTAACACAAGGTAGACATCCAAAGAATGACATCTTAAATTGCTCCCAATAATTCCCTCTTGGACACCTTCGAGGCCAAATTTATAGGTTAATTGGCAGAGGTTAAGGATGAATTGTCCTCCCTCACCCAGTGATTGAAACAATCCCTTGGCTCTCCCTCCCTTGAAAAACCTTCCCACTCTGAAGGTGAGAACTCTTCCCATAATATGGCCCTTCATTCCAATTCCCTTCCTCATGACCCCCGCCTTCCCCGAGTTGAAGTGAAAAAATTTGACGAATCCAGTCCCATTGGTTGGGTCACTCAAATGGAACATTATTTCTCCTTACATGGAATTACTGATTATCTAGACAAAATTCGTTAAGGTGTCCTCTATTTGGATCCAGAAGGTTTCCAATGGTGACAATGGTGTAGAAAGACACACCAGGGGTATGTTTCTTGGACTCAGTTTGGCGTAGAGCTATATGATCACTTTGACACTGACACCCACTATCTTGGTCATTTGACCAAGTTGAAGCAATTTGGCACAGTGGAAGACTTTATATCTACCTTTGAACACTTTGCTTTCAGAACAGAGGGCATGCATGATGCCTTATTCTGAGAATTTGTTATTAGTGGCCTCAAAGAGAAAATTTGAGCTCAAGTCCTCATGGCTCGCCCTCACACTTGGTTGGAATCTACTCAACGTGCTAAGTAAGCCCAAAAAAATTTCCTTTCTCGGAACCACAAACTTTCCTTTGTTCCTCGCACTCGAACTACTAACCCTACCCTTCCTCCCACTCCCCTCAAGATCTAGAAATTAACTCGAGCTGAAATGGCGGAATGCCAAATCAAGGGCCTTTGTTATAATTGTGATGACAAATATTTTTGGGGGCACAAATGTAAGGAACACAATTTGTTTATGGTCATCTCTAAGGATGTTTCTGAAGAAGAGATCGAGACCCCCCTTTGGAAGAGTTACCTGAGCCAACTAATATTACTCCACCCTTTGACCAACCGTAAGTAGAACATGTCATTTCATTGAATTATCTCAATGGATTCTCTTCTCCCCAAAACCTAAATCTCATTGGATACATTAAGAATCGAAAGGTCATCATTTTAATTGATAGTGACAGCACTCATAATTTTATTCATCGTTGTATTTCCTAAGAAACCCATTGCTATATACATGCAGTGAACAAATTTCAAATCATGATTTCCAATGGTGGTTCCATGAAATGTGGGGGGCATTGTGAAAATGTGTGTCTCCAAATTGGGAAATACCACCTGAAATATCATATGTTTGCAATTGACATGGGTGGTTGTGATATTGTGCTTGGTACATAATGGTTACACACTCTTGGTCCCATTCTCATGGATTTCAAGGAATTAACCATACAATTCCAACAAGCGAGACAACAATAAAAATTCCAAGGAATCACAGCACGATCCCCTGAGATCAACAGTTATAATCGAATTAAAATCTCCTAAAAAATGTCATTCTGACATTATTTCCCAACTCCATTCCATTCAAGAAATTGAGACACCTATGTTGCATCCTAACCTTCAATGTATCATCTCCAAACTCCAAGTTTTTTTTTCCACTCCCAGAGACTTCCTCATTCTCGTRGTGTTCATGTTCGTTCYATTCCTCTCATCCCCGACAGTCTTCATCCCAATGTTCACCCTTATTGTCATCCCTTTTCCMAAAATAATGAAATTGAGAAAAAATTTCAAGAATTGCTAGAAGTAGGTGTTATTCTCCCTAGTACCAACCCCTATTCTTCCCCTGTGTTCATGGTACTAAAAAAATAAGGTACTTGGCGTATGTGTCTCGACTTTTGCGCCCTAAATAAACTCACCATCAAATAAAAATTTCCCATTCCTGTCATTGATGATCTCTTGGATGAATTAAGTCGTTCTCAATGTTTTACTAAACTTGATCTATGTTTTGGATACCACCAGATATGTATGCAAGAGGAAGACATTCCTAACACTGTTTTTCGCACTCATGAGGATCACTATGAATTCTTGGTCATGCCCTTTGGCCTGTGTAATGCTCCCTCCACTTTCCAAAGTCTCATGAACCATGTTTTATATCATTTTCTCTGTCATTTTGTTCTAGTTTTCTTTGATTATATTCTCATCTATAGTAAAACTTGGGTAGACCATCTTACCCACGTGGATCAATTTCTCAGTCTAAGAGCAACACCAACTTTTTCTCAAGAAATATACATTTTTCTTTGGAGCTTCGAAAGTGGATTACTTGGGTCATATTGTTGGCAAGGATGGTGTAAGGATGGATCCTAAGAAAATTGAAGCTATGCAAGGTTGGCCATGCCTAAAATATATCAATAGCTTGCATGGTTTTCTAGGTTTAATTGTATATTATTGCAAGTTTGTTCAGAATTATGGAAAAATTGCAGTGCCTCTTACTACTCTCCTAAAAAATAATTCTTTCACTTGGACTCCAGCAGTTGATCAATCATTTCAAGCATTGGAAGAAGTCATGTGCAAAACTCATGTCTTGGCCCTTCCTGACTTCACAAATACTTTTTTCCTCGAATGTGATTCTTCGGGAAAGGCATTGGTGCAATACTCATGCAAGAGGGTAGACCTATGGCCTTCACTAAAAAAAAACTCTTAGAGAAACAACTTGGCCAATCAATCTATGAAAAGGAAATGTTGGTTATTTTGCATGCTGTGGATCTCTGGCATCCTTATCTCTTGGGGAAACACTTCCAAATTAAAACCAACCATTAGAACCTTAAGTATTTCCTAGAACAAAGGATTTCATCCCAAGAGCAACAAAAATCGGTGACCAAGCTATTTGGATATGAATATGAGATCATTTATAAGAAGGTAAAATAAAATTTAGCGACAGATTCTCTTTCCAGAAAGTACGAAGAAGAAGGATCCCTTTTTTCCCTCTCCTGCATTGTACCAGATTGGCTCCAAGTTATTCTCTAGGAATGGCTGCAAGACCCCAAAACTTATCGATTGATCCAACAATTGCAAGAAAATTCTCCAGTTTCTCTAGCGTACTCTTGGCACAATGGAGAGCTTCACTACAATGGTCGTCTATATTTAAGCTGCCAGTCACAACCTAAATCCACAGTGTTTTCTGAGATTCATGCTTGACCCACAACAGGGCATTCTGGATTTACCAAAACCTATGAACAATTTAAACGTTCTTTTTTCTGGGATGGTATGAAACAAGACGTTTGTACCTTTGTGGTTGAATGTGATATTTGTCGAAGCAAAAAGGGTGAAACTTGCAAAGCTCTAGGCACACTATAACCACTTCCAATTCCACCAGCTATTTGGAGAGACATTTCTATCGATTTGATTATGGGATTACCTAAATATAGAAATAAGTGAGTCATCATGGTGATAATTGATCTCCTTTCCAAATATATTCATTTTTGTGCTCTTCAACACCCATTCACAACATCCACAGTGGATCAGATTTTCATGGATCATATTTTCAAGCTTCATGGCATGCCTCATTCTATTGTATCTGATAGAGATCCAATTTTCACCAACAATTTTTGGCAAGAACTATTCAGGCTCTAGGGCATAAAATTACATCTCAGTACTGCTTATCACCCACATACTGATGTCCAAATTGAAATTTTCAACAAGTGTTTGGAAATATATTTGAGGTGTTTTGCATCTGACTGGAAACATCAGTGGGGTCAATGGTTACCCCTAGTCGAATGGTGGTATAACACATCTTACCATACTACTACCTGCATGGCTCCTTTTGAAGTAGTATATGGACAAAATCCCCATCAATTATTTCCTACATACCAGGGTTCTCGAAGGTTCATGAGGTTGACAAAACTCTTACAGTGTGTGACGCCATTCTAAGTGCTCTCAAATACAAGTTGGTCATGGATCAAAATCATATGAAACAACAAGCAAATCAAGGACGTTTAGAACACCAATTTTCTATAGGAGACTAGGTGTTTCTTTTTTTACATCCTTACAATCAGACTTCACTCAAAGTTGAACAGTGTCAGAATCTTGCTCCCAAATTTTATTGTCCTTATACCATTCTCAAACCTGTGGGACCAGTGGCCTATCAGTTAGATCTGCCCAGTCATTCTAAGATCCATCATGTTTTTCATGTCTCATGCTTAACAAAGGTGATTGGAACTAAGTACCAAACACAAACCAATCTTTCAGAGTTGGATGATGAAGGTTCCATATGGTTGCAGCCATAGGAAATATTGCACCATCGTGAACGTCATCTCTGCCAATGCACCATCAAGGAGGTGTTAGTGCAGTGGAAAGATACAACTCCATAAGATGCCACCTAGGAGTCGAAAACTATTCTCCAGGAATTTCCTCATCTCAAGCCTTGAGGACAAGGTTGTTGTTCAAGGGGGAGGGCATGTTAGGGACCTAAACCCCTAACTTCTCATATAGTTAGAATAATACATTTTCATGTATTAAAGGCCGATACTAGTTAATAAGGTCTATTTAATAAATATGAACAAGTCAATGTAACAAGACCTAATAGAAGTTTCCTCTTCTAGAAAGATCTTCCTCTAGAATGTTCTTTAGAAGATAGAATTAGTATAAATAAGAGTAGAAGGTATGAGAGGGATTTGTATTGAGAATTATTGTAATAGATATCTGCTATGCTAGAGGTTGCCCCCTCGAAGAGGCAAGTGAACATTGTTTCCTATCAATAAAGATATCATTTTGGTATTTTGGTTCCATATATTATGCTATTTTGTTACTATATTATTGTTCTTTGTTGTTATTTCGTTGGTATTCACTGCAACATTTTTTTTTCTGCTTATTATAATAGATCCGGTGCCTAACATAAAGTGATGTAATGCTCGGGGTTGGGTTTGAGAGCTAGTTTCAAGTGAACAAGTAATTTTATTATTATGTAATATTTAGTAAATCAGAGTTGTAGAGTATGTCGATTATGTTGAATTGCAACATTTTTTAATGGTTATTTTGGATTGTGAAATTCATCTTGCTACGTTAATGGTTATGCAACATTGTGACATTCATCAAATGTCATGTCACATTGCAATGTTCATTACAGGTTTTGTCACATTGTGATGTTAATGAAATTTGATGTCACATTGTGAACTTCATAAAGGATTGTGTCACATTGCGACATTCACCGAGGGTTATGTTGAATTGCAATATTCCTTAATGGTTATTTTAGATTGCAAAATTCATCTTTCCACATTAACTACTATGTTGAATTGCAACACTCATTAAATGTCGCCAATTGTGGTGTTCATTAAGGGTTTTTGAATGTGGTGTTTGATTGTGGTTATCCAGGGTTAATGGTTTAGTAATATTATTAATAGTTATGTCACATTGTAGAGTTTATCAAAGGTGATTATGCATTGTGACATTCACCAAGGGTTTTATCACATTGCAATAATTGTATTGGGTTATGTTGGATTACGACATTAGAACATGGTTATGTCACATTGTGACATTCATCTCAACTATATTTATGTCAAATTGTTGTATTGGGTTGTGATATTCTTCAATGGTTATGCCAAATTGTAACATTCATTTTGGTTTATTTTATAATATGTATATGTTTGATTGTGATGTTCCTCAAAGATTAGGTGACATTGAGACATTCATCTTGGTTGACTTGTGTCGGCTTGTTACATTCATGAATGGTTATGTTGCATTATGGTGTAGATCAAATATGTCACATTGCCACATTCATCTCAACAAACTTTATGTCAAATTGTTGTGTTTCTTGATGGTTATTTTGGATTGAAACATTCATCTTGACACATTAATGGTTATCTCACAATATGGAGTTCATCAAATGTCATTTCACATTGTGATGTTCATGAAGGGTTTTGTCACATTGTGACATTATTCAAATGTGATGTCGCATTGCAACATTTATTAAGGGTTTTGTCACATTGCAACATTCGTCAATGGTTTTGTTGGGTTGTGACATTCTTCAATGGTTATTTCATATTGTAACATTTATTTTTTATTACTTTATAATATGGATATGTTTGACTGTGATGTTCCTCAATGGTTATGTGACATTGAGATATTCATCT
>ML813590.1:136531-162673 GCA_009831015.1 Picea engelmannii | reverse complement strand
TCTCCCAGCGTATGATGCAGATTGATAATAACTGTCGCTGATGCCGTGCTGGTCTTGTAGTTCAGAAAATGAAACTCCCAGAGAGGACGAGAAAGAGGAAGCCGCTTGAGGTGCATATCGGAAATATAGTCGTTCACATACTCATTGTACTCTTCAAGTCCGGGAGGAAAGTTGGGAACAAATACGTGATCATTCACATCCACTTCCGTTTTCTTCCACTGGGCAACTCCCTTGGCATCCTTCGTCTGCGACCACGGGAAAATGTTCCTGGTTAGTTCAATATAGTAAAACAGGAACAGTTATGCCTGTGCATTCACAGATCACCCATTAATATAAAAAGTAGGAAAGAGTTGAATATATGATACCATAATGCAAGAGAATCGCGGGTTCTGAGGCAAGAGTATATCCCAGAGGGCTTGCTTGGCGTGAGAGACATCGATGGGCTGGTCGAACTCAAGGATAACAAGCACACCAGGTGAAAATTCTTCACTGTTGAGAATATACCCCATCGGACTTACAGGAGGTGTTGATTGGCAATTCATTGCTTGATATTCTACATCAGAATCACCGTGAAATTCCATGGCCCCCTACTGAAATGAATTGGGTGCATGAAGAAACGGATCGCAGCGTGCAATCTCAACGCCAAGGTTGGGCAAAAATGAAGTGGATGGATGGATTTTATGGGGTGATTGGAGGGAAGTTATTTCGTAATTACGAACCATTGGTAGGAGTTGGTGGATGAAGTTATTTGATATTAACAAACTATTAATATTATCATTCCCAATAGGTATACGCATTAATACTATCATTGCCAATAGGTATAGGCCTTTGGGCGTAATCAATTCCCTTATAGTATGTATCTGACACTTTGGTAGTTGGAGATACTGACATAGTCAGAACTGAAATAAAATTAAAAGTTTCCCATCTTTCTCATCTGTTTTTTATATTTTTTATAAAAGTTCTCTCCTCCATAATCATCATTCTTAGTCAAAAATGTCAATTCCAAGTAAACATGAGGCAAAAATGTCAATTCCAAGTAAACATGAGGAGAAGTGGATTTTGAAGTTGATAGTGTATATGGTTTAAAATAATTGAATCCTCGTTTATAAGTAATAGATTGTTTTGTCATTTGCCTAATTTTTAGTGTTTTTTTATGTTTATTTTTAATTATATATTACACTAATTTGATTTGGTGTTTGGTTTAAAAGTGATTTTAAAAATAGATTATTATTATTATTATACAAAAAGAGATAGATATAGATATATAAAGTAATTGAAAATAAAAATTATTATTTAATCTATAGATTATAGATGTTTTTTACATCTTAGTGTGATGGAAATGTGCAATTCTTTTATTGTTTAACAGAGTTAACAGATGACATTTAGAAAAATATTAATAACAAAAAAATATTTCAATCTATGTTATAAACAAACTAGCATACCCCCAGGGAAAAGAGAAGGCCTAATTGAATCCAGATTATACATTGTTTGAAGATAAGAGAAGTGTGTTGGATGGTTCATGAATAAGTAATACAAGATCCATTGAAAATGGTCCATGGATAATGTATTAAAATGATCTTTCATACGGTTAAGTTTCAATGAAAAGCCTTCTATTTGTGATAGACAATTACTTATATGCATGGGAAGGGGGAACTTGAGTGGTTAACAAAAAAAACGGCATTCCCAAATAGATGCATATGAAGAAGAAAATTTGAAGTTGCAAAGTAAAAAGGGACTTGATAAAAAACTAGCTTGGTTTGACAAAGAAGACATCAAAACAAATGTGGATATCACCATAGTTTGAGAAAAGTAAGAAGTAATGAATCCGAGGATTTGATTTTAGGAACTGATTAATAGGTTAAGATCACGGTTAGAAAGGGTTTTGTTAGATCCAAGTATGATATATCAAGGAGAAATGATGATTTTTTTGTTAGAAGCAAGTAAAAGTTGTTGTCCATTCAAAATTCATATTATGTTGGGTTTCAACTAAATTAGCAAGTGCTACTCACTCCTTAACTTGATAAGAGGTTCAAGTTTTTCTAGTGTGGTGAGAAAATGCCTTTTACTTTTGGTGATTCTCTTTGAATTCCAAGTCTTTAACTTTGTCGTATAACATTTTGGTTGGAATTATGGAGCTAACCATAGCCTAAGATGAGTGAAACAATGTATTTTTGAGTTTCATGCATAGGCCTTTAGTGATTCCTTTGATACTTGAAATTAAAAAGAGTTGGCAAGGAGTTTAACATCTACCATATTACATTAAAAAAATATTAATTAAAAAATTAATAAATACAGTGTTTTCCAATTTCTCATAGTTAAAAATCTCATTAATGAATCAAGCTTCATGTATGGAAAGAAAAAATCAAATTTTTATTTATTATTAAATATTAAAAGAATAATGAACTTCATGCAAAACTTTAACTAATTAACCATGTTTTAATGAATCAAGATTCATGTATGGAAAGAAAAAATCAAATTTTTATTTATTATTAAATATTAAAAGAATAATGAATTTCATGCAAAAACTTTAACTAATTAACCATGTTTTAGTTATGTTACTTTATATTTATATTTATATTCATATTCATATTCATATTCATATTCATATTCATATTCATATTTATAACGATGATCCTGGAATAATTTAATTGGATGAAGACTCATTCAGGTATGTTCAAAATGTTTTACAAGCAACAAAGGACCAAAGACCTTTGTACTATTTATGGTGTAGGGAACTCTTCGAAGTAGGCTCCTAAATATCATATTTAAAGATGAGTAAGCATCTTATATTACAGCTAGGTTAGAGGGTTTTAGGAAATATACGATTATTTAAAGTTTGGAACTAAGGTTTACATGTTGGCCTTTCTCGTCTATGTGGACAAAGCCTTAGAATTTTGATGCGATGCCTGATATAAACCTATTGGTTATCAATGTAATAGAAGAGGAATTTTCTCTCAAATGTATGAGGTATCAATGTAATGTAATAGAAGAGCAATTTTCCCTCAAATCTATGAGGGGAAAGGATGTTGTAGTCACGTGTATTGAATGATTTTTCCATTTTCGAAAACATATGAGGAATACAAAATAGCAATTATTAGTATCAGATATAATTATTTAACTTTCCTTAATATGCCGCACATGTCTTGGCATGGATAATATAAAGTCTCGGCATGGATAATATAAAATGTTAATAGCTTTGCTACTATTATGTACATGCAGAACTTATGTTTCTTCTTTAGGTTCCATGTAATTATATGTTGTATATTTATTACCCCGTCATTTATTTACGGACTATGTTGAGACTGCTTGTGACCTTGGGAATTACTTATATTTTTTTGAAACATTTGAATGTTGTTAACCTTTCTTTTCCTTTTACATCGATGAATGCAAAATTTTCATTATTTTGGTTTCCTTCATAGTGTTAAGCTGACGATAATGCTAACGATATAATGATTTGTAATCATTATATCGTCAGCGTTACTATCGAATATTGTTGGTTCTAATCTCATCCAAACTACTCCTGAAGGTTTGCAATTAATAGTTTTCTTACTTTTTTATATTGTTTAAGATTGTTTTGATTACAAATCAGTCTATAAAAAATCCATGGAGACTATGCATGGCCATGGTGTGAAAGGGTGTGGGAATTTAAGACAAAGAAGATAAATTATATGTGACTTTGAATTGCATATTTTCACCATCCATTTTTTCATTTATGTGGGAAGTTGAGAAGGCTTGTATCAATGTATTGTTAACTTAAAGAAGGGTTTTTCAGAATCACAAAAGTGTCGGCATGAGAATCAAGAAAAAACCAAAACAATTAATCATATAATGCATTTCATTTAGGCATTTCTATGTAAGGGTAGTTGAAGGTTGAATTCATAACTTTAAATCAATTTTTTTAATGAGTATCGTAACTTATAATATAATACCTTCGTTTCTGGGAGATCTTGAGGTTGAATTCGTACTATCGTAGACGTCTTGATGGGTTCTTTCCGCGACCTCCGAGAAGAAAGGTCGGTCGCCATTGAAGCACATGACCAAGGAAAAGGAAGCCACCAAGAAGGCCATCATAGCCTAAGAGACCACCCAGGGCATTGTAGCTTCTTCGTCCATTGATGACAAGATTACTGAGTTCTCGAATAATTCCTTAGAGTTCGAACCCAAGGTCGCCGCTTTTTGGAAGGATGGAAACCACATTCCCTTCTTGTTTCCTTCCCGATCCCCAAACTTGGTATTGAATGAGTCTAGAAGAATCATCATTACATAGATTTTGTGCAACGTGTTATGGACCATGTTCACCTTGACGTCGGACGATTTGTTTCCATTGGTTTATCTTTTCACGAACAAAGTGGCTTTGCACACGAGGGGGTGGAGTTTTGAATTGGGGATGTTGGAATTATTAAATCCCTTGTTGAGGCTTTTGGGATAAAGGAAGACCAGGTCTAGAGCCAGATGAAATGTATTTTTTCACAGTCTGGACAATTTTGAAAAAAATGCCTTGCAAATAGAACTAATTCTCGGTGCATGACCTATCTCCCTAGATATAAAAGAAAACTATAAATACTATGAATCCTTCTAGTGTTGGTCACAAGGAACCTAATAAGGCTATGGGCTTGTGACATCCCCAGACAGAAGATTCCACCCATGGTTAATTCACAACAGGAAGATGGAAGGAGCCACCATGACGATGAGCTATCCATGTCACCACTATAAGAATATATGCATTTTGTGCCTCCATAGTCTCCAATATCTACTTTAACTAATGAAAATCCTCATCCTTGGGAAACATATCCATAGCTACCATGGTTTTGGTATGCCAATAAAGTTTTAGGTTTCAGAAGAAATTTGAGTTTCGAGTCCTAGTACAACCAAGATCTTGAATCTAGTCACCCACATGATGTTCCACATCCTCGTCATCTTTAAACTCCCTTACCAATCGTACATCATCCTCCAATGTCAACATGGTGGCCTTATCTTCTTTAGGCACAAATTGCTAATAAAAGTTTGCAATTGTAACCACTGCCATGACATCCCATAGCAAGCCAATAGTAGAGGAATGTGGTTTGCGTTTTTGGGGAACCATAATGATACAAACCAAAGATACAGAAGTGTTGAAGAGAGTTCCAATAAAATTATAACACATCCCAACAAACCATAACATAGCAACAACCATGTCTTCCCATGTCTATTTATCTGCCAAGGAATTGGAATGCCTTCCTCTGACAGATGTACCAAGATTTCATAGCTTAATATGGGAATGAACATCTTCATTATGAAAGGTCATGAACCTATCCTCTAGCTCGTGCAGGATTTTGTTCCCATGTGACCGCCTAACCTCATCATAACCATAATTGACACTTATTCTCTGCATGAGTACAAACCTCTCATCAACACTATCGTGTGGGTCGTCTGAGATTTCATTTTGATCTTCCCCTCAGTCCTCTCTATTAACTGCCATAACCCTTCGATCTTCCTAGAGTATAGCCTAATCATTAACCTCGATGATTTGTAGAACTGTCAAAATGACAACATTATCAACGACCAGGGAAAGTGAAGCAGCCACCTATGGTCTCAGGATGGGTGTGGGCACCTCTGTGGAGGCCACATTAACTTGTGGTTGTGGTGACACCCCATTCGGGGGTAAATTTATTAATTTTTAAAATATATATTTATATAAAATTTATTTTTCAATTTTATTTAGTTTTAAAATAAAGTAAATTATTATATTATTATTATTATTTTATTTAACTGAAAAAATACGACATGACATGTCAAATCATTTCACCCTATATTGTGAAGTAAATTTCACTTTTCTCCCACCTATCCAAGATGTAGTGTGTGTCTCTCAATAATCCGTAAAATATAAAATGCAAAGCATGTGAAATCGATGCCATACACCGAATGATGTAAGGGAGCAACTCGAAGGAGTGTTCTTCCTCGTGAAACTTGTCCACTTTCTAGAAGCTGGAAGGAATCTTGTTTGTGAAAGTTGTTAGTAGAAAATATAAGAATATGTAAATGCAAGTAACATCTCAAAAGAAACAACTCTAACATGTACATAAACCTTTCTGAACATGTTATTGAAGGGAAGGAACTTTTATCTCTTCATAAACCTCTGGAACCTGTTTTTTTAATTATTGGTGATGTGAATCCGGATTTAAAAAATGACAGAATGTAGCTGAAAACAACATGTTGGAAAAATTATGTTGTTGGCCACTCGGTTAAAATTTCGTACGGGAAATTATTAAAGAGTACTAGTATGAATCTGATCATCTGAATGTACTGTAATTCATACTTACAATTCACTTATTCTTATTGGACAAACAACCCAATATTATGGCCAAAGTGTGAAATATGGAAATAAAGTTTTAAAAAACTCGTGGAAGGGTGAAAAACTCACAAAGGCTCAGAGTGTCGGAGTCGCGAGATTATTGTTGAGAAGAATCGAGATTATTTTGGTTTATTTGTGGAGTACATATGGAGTGGAGTGGAGAATTGATCTTAAGGTACATATGGAGTGGAGATATGAATTTCAAATTGGAAATGTGATGGCAACTCGAATCCGACTCTTACAATGCATATGAATAATATCAGATATGAATTTATATATCTATATCCACACAGTTAACAAACTTTGGGAATGATCACACTGCTTCCAGGAACAAGGAGACAAGGGTTTCATCGTAATAAATTGACAGGATTTAGATCTATAATATCCCAACGGAGCTGTGAAGGTAAGTCCTTAACGGAGCATAGCATTTCATGCACGAAATCCAATGACCCTTTCACATGGTTTGACTCTTCTGATGAGAATAACGACAACTGATTTCCAACTCTTTCTCTCATCGACCCTAGATAGTCTCTGAAAAATAGCAGATCAATGAACTTGCAAGCATTGTGATATTACTCTTGTTGTATAGTCGTTGAGTATAAGTATTATGATTTGTGATCTGCATGATGGATAATAAAGGTTTAATTCCATGCCATGTACCATCCCAAATGGAAATCACAAACATTATCGATCAAAGCATGGAGAAGATATTGTTATGAAAAAAGTCTGAATTTAATCGATTCCAATTGATGCCCATTTTGATCTCAAATATTACCTACCAAGAAACCACAACCACTTTCAGGTTTCCAGATCGAATCCTTGCCCAAAAAATTAAATCGAAGATGGATATTGAGTTTTTCCCGTCTTCGAGTACGTGTTAGGCACCATGGAATGGAAATTTAGTTGTTCTGGCCTTGAAATACGTGTTAGACACCATGGATTTTCCTTGTGAACAACCAGTTGATCGTCTATAATATATTGCATCCCTCCACGAACTTGGGAAAGTGTATCATATATATATGTTAAACGACATCGTATATATGCAGTGAAAAGGATAAGGGTGGTGGTGCAGTAGGGTGGTGGAGGAAGGTGCAGTGTGTTAGAACAACTATAATTTTGATGTTTTGAACTTTAGATTTTGCCTCTTAGAAATAAATTTTTTTACCCAAAAAGAAAAAAACTTATAGAATTTCCTTTTAATTTTAAAATAAATCCATTGGTTGTTATTTATCAATAAGGTGTTTACAATATCTATCATCGATAAGTTACTCTAATTTGATCGAATGATCCTAATGATCTTCGAAGTTTAGAAGATGCCTAAGTTTTAAAAGAAAATCTTTAACGGTCCCTTCGGAGCTTTGCACTTCTGGTATTCCACCAAATCTAAACAAACAAAAAAAAAAGAAACTCCGAAGTCCTGAAGATAGTCACTCATGATAATTCCTAAAGGCATGCAGATGCATCATGGGACACGTGTCTTTTAAATCTTTTCTTGGGTTGACATGTGGCACTTATTTTTGACATTTACGTTGGGGGATGTGCTCTAATCCAACCATTTATTTGCATTCCAGTAGCAGGGTATGTTCATGACTTTGATTTTCCTCACATACCAATCCTGCTCTTTGCATTTGATCCCGACATTTTCCAATTTATTTTCAATCTTGTTAGCCTCCCGCCGGATATGTGAAGGAATAAGAACAAGGTGAGGCAACAATAGTGACATGAGAAACTCAATGTTGCATAAAAGTCTCCAATTGGGTATCAGAGCCATGCAAGAGTTTTGTTAGCAGAGTGAGAATGACTTGTGAATCACCTTCTACTATAATATTATGATAACCAAGTTGGGAGGCCACTTGAATGATCTTGATTAAGGCCTAGAGCTCCACAGAGTTGTTGGTATCATATCACAGGTTGCTCGCAAGGATATTGCAAATATTTCCATTCTTATCTTTGAAAACTATGTTGAATCCTGTGAGACCCATATTACCTTTGGATGCTCCATCAAAGTTGAGTTTGATAAATTCTAGAGGGGGGCTTTGTCATGAGACTAAACTATGCATAGAAGGAGGACGAGAAGGATTCGAGACCTGAATTCAATTTGGACCTATATTCCAACTTATGAGAATATATTTTTCATTAGGTTCACAAGTTAGATCCTCCTCTGACCATGTTTGAATTCTTTCTGTTTCTTGCACATTTTTACAAATTTTGAGCCAGATTTGGGATTTGTAGAGTATTTGGCACGGAAATTTCTTTGGTTTCTTTCCTTCCATATTTTGATACCATAAAACCAGGAAACAATTGCCATATTCTATTTAAGATGGGGTTTTTGAAGGATGGGGATTGCCATCATTCTATTGTGGTTATAATGTTGTCAAGTTGATGATCAGAAGTGTGCATTTCCTAAACCACTTGATCCCATAGGAGAGAACTAAAGGGGTAGTGACTAAGGAAATGTTCCATTGTTTCATCTTGATGGAGGAATAGAGGGAAAATTGATGGTTCAATGAAACCCTGCTTCCTAAGGTTATCGCAGGTGAGAATATGATTTTAAACCAATAGCCATAGAAAAGTGTTTAGCATGGGCCGAAGGTGGGCTTTCCAAATTTTTCTCCATATGTCTTTGTTCAGAAGAAGGTGGAAATGAGATTTGAGAGAAAAAGCTTCTTTTATAGAGAAGACTCTTTTTGGTGAATGACCCCAATGAAGGATGTCTGGCCCATGGAAAATGCATATTTTTTTGAGCATTGTGTCCTTCTACCACGGGCCAAGAATGCAATCCAAAGGTACTCCAAGGTCTCTATTGATCCAGATGGGTTTCGGTGGCCTCCCACCTATTCCAACTGGCTCATTTTAGCAGTTTTCAAGTTTGACAATTTTTTCCTAGTTTTTAGGTCCCTGACTTCCGGGGCCGTTTTGAGGCCCTAAACAATGTGTTTAGGGCTTGTCACAATCAATATATTGACAAAGTCAAAGTATGACGACAACATGTTGTTCATTAATTGGGTTGGTTGTCATTGATGTCAACCCTTGAAGAAATTTTGGTAGCACAAAGGTTTGGGTAATGGACCCAAGTTTGTTTTATGTATAATGGTATGAGTTTTAATATATTTGAAGGTAAGACTATTATAGATGGAAATTACATGTCATGTCATTTCCATTAGTACTTTTAATGTCACATAACTCCTCACGGTTAGAGAGTTGTGGCCATGTGAATTTGGAGAACCCTCATGAGTGATCTAGATGGGCCCAAGTTTGTTTGATGTATAATGGTATGAGTTTTAATATATTTGAAGGTAAGACTATTCTAGATGGATAGTACATGTCATTCCATTTCTAATGGTATCTGGAACATTACATAACTCCTCACAGTTAGAGAGTTATGACCATGTGAAGTTGAAGAACCCTCATGAGTAATCTAGAAGCCCCAAAAGGTCAAAGTAGTCAAAGTGGTTGCAAAGAAGAAATTGTTTAAATAATAAAGGGAAGTGATGAGTGTACTATAATTCAAAGTGGATACAAAAAAAATTATTTTAATAATAAATTTAATGGAGAAATTACTAAGTGGACAAGTGGTTCGAAGTGGGCTATCCCTAAAATAAGGAAAGTGGTTTAAGATGGTAAGAAGGTAACCCCTTGAGGAAGCTACATAAAAGTATAAATAAGAGGCAAGAGTCTCTCATTCAAATACACTTAAGAATATTGAATATCTACAAGTGACTGAGGTAACCAAAGGATATCTAAGGAAAATTTCAGAGGGAAGGGGAAGTAAAGAAGGCCGAAATTCAAAGGAGGATACATTCTCTTGATGATGCTTTCTAAGGTATGTTATTTACTGGTCATCTCGCCATTTTTTCATTAACTTTTATTCTAGAATGATTAAGATCGTGAAATATGGAGTTTGTTGAGGAAACATATCCAAGTAGCTGTGATGAAAGTTTCAGCTTGTTGGTTTTTGTATTTTTGGAGTTACACTCCGTGGAAAATAGGTTTGTGGCTAGTCCTAAAACTAATTTAAAACAAGTTTTTCAGGTAAAAACATCATAAATTCTTCATAACAAATCCAAATTCAGTAAGAAAAAATGTATTGGTTAGAGTACAGTCTATAGTATTTTGTGTACCATTTTCAGATCCATACAACAAATATTATGTGCGGGGCACGCTCTACAAGTTCGCTCTATAGAATAAGCCAAAATTCAACAAGGTATGCCATTTTTTCTATAACTCATTTTTTGAGAGGTTCCAAGTAGTGAAACCTAAAGGAATTGCAAAAAAGACAACGAATAACATTGTATATTGTTTTCATATCTTTATTCATTACAGGTACATAGTTATGATTATTTCAATTTAGGGTTGTTGACTAATCCAAAATTAGTCATGTGAGACTAAAGTAAAGTTTGATGAAGATGCTAGTCTCTTGTTGTTAAAGTTAAGGAAGGTTTGTAGATATTTGATCATATACACCAGGTCTATTACAGAGTTACAAATCAGATTTTGATGATGAAATTGATGAGGGATTTTGGTTGAGGTACATGTTGGGTACATGGTTGAGACAAGTAGTTGATGAGTTGGCACATACATGAGGTGTATAGTGGACGATGTTGGTACATATTGATGATTCATAGTTTATGTGTATTTGATGCATGATTGGTAAATATTTTGTGCATGGTTGATGCACTTGCTTATGGTACATGTTGATTACAAGTTGTTTATGGTACAAGTTGATTACAGGTTGTTTGGTGCAAGTTGATTGGTACATGTTTACAGCAGTATATCTCACAGTGATAGTGTGACAATGGTTCCATCATTCTACTTCTACGTCAAGGCAGTTGGACAGGGCAAGGAAAGGTGGTTGTATCCACCTTCCGGTTGTAGCCGGAGAACATAAGGGGTTGTAGACATAGAATTGGGATTTGTAGCTTCCCTCGTGTTGTAGCCTGAGAAACTAGGGGGTTGGAGCCTCCTTCTAGTTGCAGCTGGAAAACAAAGGAAGTTGGTGCTTCCAATGAATGTAATTCTTAAATAAATATAAGAAAAAACATTATGTGGTTTTCTCCCACTTTGGGTTTCCACGTAAAAAGATTGGTGTATTGTGTATGTGTATGATTGCTCATTTGTTCATTTACTCTACAACTATTGGATGATAATGATACATTGATATAACACTTGCATTGTATAGTTAAAAAAGATTAAATTGCTCTATTATTGATTCACCCCCCCTCTTAGTAATCCAACAATTGATATCAGAGCTAGTTCCTTCAAGAAATCATTTAACCACTAGAAGGAGATCATGGATTATTTTGAGAATGGAGTACTACTTTTTAATGGTCAGAATGGTTTAAAGTATGAGCTATGGAGTGGAAGGAAAAAAGTATTTTTACAGGCACAGGGGTATTATATTTGGCTATCATTCGTTAAAAGATATGATAGTTCAAAAAGGGAAAACATCACAACCAAGAAGGAATTAAGGAAGAATAACAAAATAGAAATGGATTTCATCTGGGAAGGATTACCTAATTCGGTAAGAGAAAAGGTTGGTAAATGTTCATCAGTCAGAGAACTTTGGGATAAGTTACATGATATATATTCTTCACCCATCGCAGATTCAAAAAATGCTAAAGAAGATGCAAGTACATATCAAGAATAAATATGTTCACCATGTCAAAAAGATTCAGAAGATGGAGAGTACATAATCAAAAAAGGTATGTTGTTTTGATTTAATTGTGAAAAATGCAGACATCTTGAAATAGAATGCCATGAAGAAAATGAGACAGAAAAACTAATTGAAAAAGAAGACAATTATGAATAAGAATTGATTAGTGATTTAGATGAACTAAGAAAAGAAAGAGAATAAAACAAGTCACTCAAGAAAGAATTAGGAAAGTAATCACATTTTTTAAGAAGCCCAACAAGTCATCAAGAACTTAAGAACTCAGCTAGAAGAAGCCAAACAAATCTAAGAAAATATTAAAGATGAAAAACAATATTTGGAAGCCAACATAGAAGCACAAAAGGAAGAAGCGGGAATGAGAGAAAATATATTGATAGATCATCTTAAGGAAAGAACTAACGATCTAAAAGAGCTTGAGGTAGAGTTTGTTCAAGAAGAGAAAGGACTTGAAGAAGAAATAATCACATTAAAAATCCATCTTGAAGAAGCAAAAAGAACAGAAGAAGTCATGAAGTCTCAGATAATGAAGAAAGATGAAGAGGTTGAGAAGCTTGAAGAAGAAGTTGTCACATTGAGAAGTAAAATCATCAAGCTCAATAAGAACATTGAAGAGACAGAAACATCCACATCAGTTATAGAGAATGAAGAGAAGAATTCTAGGTTGCTAGAAAAGAAGAATGAAGAAAATAGAAAGAGTTATGCAGACGTACTCAAAGGAAGGAATCATGGTCAACCAGAATCTAAGAAAACTATTAAATATACATCTTCAAGAAGAACATCCATGTTCTAGCCAAAAATAAGCTTCAATCATGATCATGACCAGTCATGGCAGAAATTTAGAAGGACTACACCGAAAAGAAGATCATTCACTCCCAGGTATGCAAATTTATTTTATGGTCATTTGTTTTATTGTACTAATTTTGGACATAAGGTTGCAGATTGCAGGGATTATAAAAATGTGGCCCCACATAACATTGAATGTTAAAAATGTCATAACTAGGGACACACAACTAGTCATTGTAGAATCATGATCGATACTTCCATGAAAGAGAATATTAATATCAAATATAAAAAGGTATGGATAAGAAAACATGAGGAACGGGTGAACAAAGACTAGGTCCCAGAGATCGCAAGATTGGCAATAAAACAAGATGAAGCAAATTCTACAGAGAAAAAGAAAGATTTTAGATACATAAAGGTTTGGAAAATAACTGAAAGAAAAGAAGGACATGTAAATAAGGAATAAGTTCAAGAGAATGTACTTTCAAGCATTGTAGTGAAAGATGCATCCACAGATAGAAAGAAATAAGTCAGAGCTTAGAGAGATGATGAATCTACCAATGAAGATGATGATGAATAAACATTAAGGAGGGAATTGTTTTGAGCCATCCGACTTAGAGACTCCTAGGTAACATGAATATTAGACAAGAGGAGTCTATTTGATAGCTGTGACAGACCAAAGAACGATCCTTCGAGCAACTTGCAAAGTTTGAGTAGACAAATACAAAGCAGTAAATTAACAGAAGTACAGTTTGATAGTTGTAGTAGTGAATACTTCATGATGTATAGTAATAAATGGGTCAGAATTATGGACAGTTGTGAAGTAGAGTCTTGGACAGTATGGATAGAGATGGATTTGTAAGAACACTTAGCATGTTTGGACAGATTTATGATAGTGGACGAGAGCATGGATTCATATATTGGTTCAGAGAGTGGTTCAGAGAAAAAGGAACATTATGGATGTTAATTACACAGGAAATGGCTCGAACAATGCTAATGGATTCCAAATTGACAGATATCTTTTGGACACATGAAATGCTTACAACAGTTCACATTCAAAACAAAGTAATTCTTAGAAACAACAATGGAAAAACTCCCTATGAGCTATGGAAAGGAAGACCATCAAATCTGAAGCACTTCAGAATATTTGGAAGCAAATGCTACATCAAAAGAGAAGATGGTAGAATGGGAAAGTTTGAATCTCATGTGGACAAAGGAGTACTTGTTGGTTACTTAAGTACAAAGAAAACATACAAGTGTTACAATATGAGATTGAACAAAGTTGTGCAAAGCATCAATTAATAATTTATGAAACAGGTGGACAAGAATCAAAGGAAGAAGAAAATGAATCAGTGGAACAACTTTATGAAGAAGAAGCAAAAGATGAAGAAGAAGTAGAAGAGGAAGATGAAGAAGATCAGACATAAGTAGAAGAGAAGTTTCAACAAGTGCCTCCAAAGACACCTAGCAAACGAGTACAAAAGAATCATCCTTCATATCAGATTATCGAAAACAAGGATGCAAGAGTTGAGACTAGAAGACGAATTTGTTCACTAGAAAAAATGCACCTAGCACTCTTATATACGATTGAACCAAACAATTTTGAAGAGGCCAGCAAGGATGAATTCTTGAATAAGGCCATGGATGAATAATTGGATCAAATAGAGAAGAATGACACTTGGGAATTGGTTCCAAGACCAAAGAATAAGAATTTGATTGGCACAAAGTGGGTTTTCATAAATAAATTGAATGAAGATGGACATGTGAGAAGGAACAAAGCTAGACTTGTATGTAAAGGATACACTCAGGTTAAAGGAATCGACTTTGAAGAGACATTTTCCCCAGTTGCCAGAATGGAAAAAAATCCGATTGCTTTTAGTTTATGCATGCTCCAAGAATATTAAAGTGTATCAAATGGACGTGAACTCAACTTTTCTAAATGGAGAACTTGAAGAAGAAGTCTACATTGAACAACTAGAAGGATTTCAGTTGTCAGAGAACACAGATTATGTGTGTAAATTGAAGAAGGCCTTGTATGGTCTAAAACAGGTTCCTAGAGCATGGTACTATAGACTCGATACATATCTACAACAGACAGGGTTTAGAAAAGGAAGTGCATACAACAACCTCTACATCAAGGTAACTCAAGATAGTATTTTATTAATTGAAGTTTATGTTGATGATATTATTTTTGGAAGTACTAATGACAGGTTAATCCGGAAATTTGCAAAGGATATGCATAATGAATTTGAAATGCCATTACTTGGAGAACTATCCTTCTTTCTGGGTCTTTAAATATGTCAAAGCAACCAAAGAATTTTTATTTATCAAACTAAGTATATTAGAGAAATGCTAAAGAAGTTTGGAATGGAAGATTGCAAACTAGTTAGCACTCCTATGAAAACCAGTTGCAAGTTGAGCAAAGATGATGATTCAAAGTATACAAACTAGATGCAATACATGTCAATGATTGGTATCTTACTATATGTGACAACATCTAAACCAGACGTAATGTAGGAAACTGGGCATGTGGCACAAATTCAAGCAGCACCAAAGGAATCACATGTCTTAGCAGTGAAAAGGATTTTCAGATATCTCAAAGGAACAAAAGAGTTTGGATTATGGTATCCAAAAGGAAATGATCTATCACTTATTGCCTACACAAATGTAGATTGGGAATGTTGCATTGATGACCGACAAACCACTAGTGGAGCAATGTTCTACTTGGGTGAGTGTTTAGTATCTTGGCTAAGCAAGAAACAATCATTAGTATCCTTATCTACAACCAAAGCAGAATATATTGCAGCAACAGGATGTTGTACACAGGTTTTATGGATGAAACAAACTTTGACAGATATACAGGTTGTGTATGATGATCCCATTCCAATCTATTGTGATAATACAAGCGCCATTAGTATCTCAAAGAACTAGGCGATGCACTCCAAGACAAAGCACATTCCAATCAAGTATCACTTTCTATGGGAACAGGTTGCAGAGAAGAACATCATAGTTGAATATGTGGGCACAAAAGAACAAGTGGAAGATATATTTACAAAACCGCTTCCAAGATAATCCTTTGAGTATCTTCGCCAGAGACTCAAATAAATTTCTACTCCAAAATGAATGCTTTTGAATGTTTATCTTATATGTATTAGATTTACACGAGGAAGCACCATAAAGAGGACAGTTCGGGTTGGGAGATCATTTTTAGAAAGAGTTTAGTCAGGGGGAGTATCCCCAAGAACAGGTCAGTTAGGGGGAGCAACCCCAGATTGAAAGATACATTTTTCATTGATGACAAAGGGGAGAGATTTATCAGATGTAGGATATAAATGCTTGGAGAGAGAGCACAAAGGCATGGTTCCAGGAAGAGCATGAGTGATATGACTTTAGTATTGCATCAGAGTGTTTCCATCAATGCCAAAGGGGGATATTTTTTATTAATTGGGTTGGTTGTCATTGATCTCAACCCTTGAAGAAAGTCCGATAGAAAATTATGGTAGCACAAAGGTTTGGGTAATGGACCCAAGTTTGTTTAATGTATAATGGTATGAGTTTTAATATATTTGAAGGTAAGACTATTCTAGATGGAAATTACATGTCATGCCATTTCCATTGGTATGTGGAATGTCACATAACTCCTCATGGTTAGAGAGTTATGGCCATGTGAAGTTGGAGAACCTTCATGAGTCATCTAGTGGACCCAAGTTTGTTTGATGTATAATGGTATGCATTTTAATATATTTGAAGGCAATACTATTCTATATGGATAGTACATGTCATTCCATTTCTAGTGGTATGTGGAACGTCACATAACTCCTCACAATTAGAGAGTTATGGCCATGTGAAGTTAGAGAACCCTCATGAGTCATCTAGAAGCCCCAAAAGGTCAAAGTAGTCAAAGTGGTTGCAAAGAATAAATTATTTAAATAATAAAGTGAAGTGATGAGTGTACTATAATTCAAAGTGGATACAAAATAAATTATTTAAATAATAAAGTTAATGGAGAAATTACTAAGTGGATAAGTGGTTAGAAGTGGGTTAGCCCTAAAAATAAGGAAAGTGGTTTAAGATGCTTAGAAGGTAACCCCTTGAGGAAGCTACATAAAAGTATAAATAAGAGGCAAGGGTCTCTCATTCAAATAAACTTGAGAAAATTAAATATATACAAGTGACTAAGGTAACCAAAGGATATCTAAGGCAAATTTCAGAGGGAAGGTGAAGTAAAGAAGGCCGAAATTCAAGGGAGGATAGATTCTCTTGATGATGTTTTCTAAGGTATGTTATTTACATGTCATCTCACCATTTTCACAATATTTTTTTTTTCTAGTATGATTCAGATCCCGAAATATGGAGGTCGTTGATGAAACATATCCAAGTAGTTGTGATAAAAATTTCATCTTATGGGTCGTTGTATTTTTGGAGTTACACTCCGTGGAAAATAGGGTTTGTGGCTAGTCCTAAAACTAGTCTAAAACAAGTGTTTTGGGTAAAAACATCATAACTTCTTCATAATAGATCCAAATTCAGTAAGAAAAAATGTATTGGTTAGAGTATAGTCTGTAGTATTATTTGTACCATTTTTAGATCCATACAACAAATATTCTGTGCGGGGCATACTCTACAAGTTCACTCTCTAGAATAATCCAGAATTCAACAAGGTATGCCCGAGTTCACAAATATCTTCCATACCTTGCGCACCAAGTTGGGTATCGAATATTCTGAGTGACATCTAGTCCTCAAGTATCGCAATTGTATACATAGATACATCTAGACTGAAATGGAGTTTATGGACGTCTCATCCTTGGGCGTGACCTACCGATATGTTGTCAAAATCAAGCAGAAGCTTAAACAAAATACATGGTACTTTGGTCCCGGGAACTCCTCACAACAAAAGCAAGGAAAGGGCATCCCCAACCCGTAGAACAAAGGACAAATCAAATTTGGACAGCCTCAGGAAAACCATTCCAAGCCGCAAGAAAAGAAGGACACTAGAAAGACAAGAAAAGATATCGAGAAGTGGTGCGACTTCCATAAAATACCTTGGCATAACACTGTTGATTGCCACTCAAAGCAGTCGTTGGTGGCTGAGGTGAAAGTATCTGAATCAGATGCAGGTTTTGACTCTAAGTTAGAACCAGAAAGGGGGAGATGGATCATTGACGCAGAACCCAGTGTTATCGTTTCTACTACCAAGATCCAACCCTGTGAACCAGACGAGCCAAAGGAAGGCGAGCGCTTTTTTCATTCACATATATGGGTGAAGGGTACCCCACTGCAATTCATCATTTGTAGTGGTATCTTAAAGAACCTCATCTCAACAGAGGTTTTCAAGTGGCTTGCATTGCCAATGACACCACACCCGCAACCTACACCATTGGATGGCTCTGCCAATGAAGCAATCTTCGCATCAACCAACAATGCTACATGTCATACGACATCAAGCCCTTCAAAGACGAGGTATTATGTGATGTTTCTCCCCTCAAAGTTTGTAATGGTCTTTTGGTCCAACCTTATTTATTGAAATGTCATGTTGTAAATGAGTCTAGGCCTCGCGATGTTATTATTACTTTAAACAAGAAATTGTACAGGATACCCGAGGTAGTCCCACCTAGTGGTATTTCCTTGATCTCTGCCAAGAAATGTAGGAAGGTCATCTCTCAGATGTCGAGGGTGTTCGGTGATATACTTTTTGCACCAAACAGTTCTGTGATATACATTTAACAATTATGTCATATACATGAGACAATAATTTATAGAATATTATAACATCATATGAACTCGAGCAAGTTGAAGTTAAATTCAGGAGACACGTGGGCAGGGAGTTGAAGTACATGGGTATGTGGGAAAAAAGAGGAAAAAATAGTTCTGCAATATACAAAGTGACAATCGGATTTGCAGACTATTAGGATTTTAAGGGCATCATATACAAAATAGTATTCTTAACATATGTTTTACATATAGTCGAGGACAAAAAAAACAAAAAATTGATAGTAGTGTCTGTTACCTAGGTTCTTGGAGAAGTGTTTGGTGCAGAATTGACATGGGTTTTCGGGTTGTCAGGGTGTTGGACTGAAAATTGGGCTTCTGTTGTTTCGTGGTCTACAAATAACACAGACACTTCCACAATATAAAAATTGACAAGCGGTCCTGTGGATTATTTGAATTTTTGGATCGCAGGTTCTGGGGCTGTCATGCCTAAAATCGGGCTTATGTTGTTACCTGAATAAGTTTTCATTTTTACATATGCTGGTGGACAAAAAAAAAAAAACAATAGTACTGACGTCTGTTACATAGGGTGGTGAACATAAGTATGAAAACAATGGCGTTCCTGAATTAGTTTTCTTAAAAGAGCGGGTTCTTGACTTAGCTAGTTTTTGAATAGCAGGTTGTCGGGTTGGGGACCTGTTGTTCCATGGTATACAAATAGAACCTAGACTTCTGTGATATACAAATTGACAAGCATTTTTACGGACTAGTTGCATTTTTGGATCGTGGGTTCTTAGGCTGGCGGGCTGAAAATCGGGCTTCTGTTGTTCCGTGGCCTACAAAAATAAAATATGTGATTTGATGAAGTAGATATATAGAGCATGCACAGAGGCTTCATTCTGGTTTATCGGGGTTGCGGGATAAAAATTGTGCTTGTGTTGTTCTGTTGCCTACAAATAACATCGAGAGTTCTGCGATATACAAATTGAGAAGTTGTTTTGCAGACTATTTGAAATTTATGGATCGCAGGTTGTCGGACTGGCGGTCTGCAAATTGGGCATTTGTTGTTCCGTGGTCTACAAATAGCACCTAGATTTCCGTGATATACATATTGACAGTCGGACTTGCGGATTACTTGAAGCTGAAGTTTCTCGTGTCGAATAAGCAAATTGAAATAATAAACTGAATAACTTATTTTTGTATCGATAAAATAATTTATAATTAAATAAAGCAAGTTTAACATTCCTGAAATCAGTTTTCCTTTTTACATATGCTGGTGGACAAAAAAACAAAAAAAAAATAGTGATGACGTCTGTTACATACGCTGGTGAACATAAGCATGAAAACATTGCGTTGCGGAATTAGGCGGGTTATCGGGCTGCCAACCTTAAATGCGGGCTTTTGTTGTTCCTTGTGCTACAAATAACAGGTAGAGTTCCACGATATACATATTGACGATTGGACTTGCGGAGTATTTGAATTTGGAGAGGCTTGTGTCGAATAAGCAAATTGAAATAATAAACTCAATAACTTATTTTAATATCAATAAAATCGTTTATAATTAATTAAAACAAGTTTAACATTTCTGAATTAGTTTTTCTTTTTACATATGTGGGTGGACAAAGAAAGGAAAAAAACATAGTACTGATGTCTGTTACATAGGCTGGTTAACATAAGCATGAAAAAAAAAATGTTCCCGAATTAGTTTCTTTAAAAGAGCGGGTTCTTGAGTTGACCATTTTTTGGATTGCGGGTCTGTGTCCTACAAATAGCACCGACAGTTCTGCGATATACAAATTGACAATTGGAGTTGCATACTATTTGAATTTTAAGGGGCTTGTGTTCAAAAAATTTAGCATTCGGGAATTAGTTTTCTTTACATAGGCATACAGGGCGGTCGACAAAAGGACCAAATAGATAGCATTCACGAATTAGTTTTCTTTAAAACAGGTACTCATCGACACAAGAAACTGAAATTTATGAAATTATAGGTTCGTGGAGACCATAAACTATACATAGAAAATATGTAACTCTGTGTACACACTCTCTATGAAATTTTATGAACACATAAAAGCAGGAAAAAAATAGCATTCCTGAATTAGAGCATGGAGGAAACCCTGAATCAAAACTTGTCCAGTTTTTGGATCGCGGGTTCTCAGGCTGAGGACCTGAAAATGGAGCTTATGTTGTTCCATGTCCTGGTGGCAACGTCTTTTACAAAGGGTGGTGGACAAAAGGACCAAATAAATAGCATCCCCGAATTAATTTTCTTTAAAACATGGGCTAGTGGATACAAGAAATTGAAATGTATCAAATTATAGGTTCCTGGAGAGCATAAATTACACATACCAAATATGCAATTTTTTAAATACCACCTACAGTTTGGTGATATACAAATTGAGAAGCGGATTTGCAAACTGTTTAAATTTTAAGAGCTTTTGTGGCAAAAGTATGAAGCACACATGGTAAAGATCCAACAAATGACATATTCTCTAGATGTTTGGGTACAAAAAAAATAGCGAACACAATTTCATGACATTTACATAAAAAATAATGAAACCTGTTAGATATTCCTGGAAATTTAAAGAAACACACACACACACACACACACACACACACACACACACATATATATATATATATATGAAAGATGATATCTCAAATTTGAGTCAATGATTTATTTCATACTTTATTTTGAAAATAACCAGGCCGGAGAAAAGATGCATAGGACAAAAAGAGAATTGAGATAAATTAAACAGAATGTCTTCACTTTTAGCATGGCTGAAGATAAAAATCTAGGAACACGTAAATATATAAGCAGACAAAAGAATAGTTTTATTTGGAGTATATGAAAAAAAAAATAGTTTGTTACATATCCCTAGAAATGTAAATGTGTTTGTCATATAGACTGGGATTGGGGCTCCTGCGGACCATAACAGAAATATGTACAAGAAATAGGACTGTGAAAAGGAGTTGGACATGGTAGAATGTAATACCTTAAAAATAGAAATGGTAAGATCATTTTTTGGCTATAGATTTCTACTCAGAGAAGTTGGAATAACTGAATTGACAAAGAAAGAACTATGCATTTCCCTGTTGGATTTGGGCAATGATCCACTTCAAGTTCTCTTCAATATAGTTTCTCAAAGGGGTGACATTGATGTCATTGCAGATTTGAATGTTGAAAACTTCATTTTCTAATTCGCTTAGATCAATTGAAAGTTTGCACAGAGTTTCATTGATGTCTACATTCTGTACCGAATACCGGACTAGCTAGTTGTGCACCTCTTGTTCATGATATTCAATAATGATGTAAAAATTTTCTAAATACAAGGCTTTCAAATTATCAACTTCTTTATCGAAAGCTGGCTTGGTTGACGCCAGCGAGTTGAGGATTAAGCTGGGGTCCTGGAAGATGTTTGTGTTTCCTGCTAAGTCTATTTTGGTGAGCTTTGTCAATAATGTTTCTTTCTTTGATATTGATTGCTCACATGACTGGACGATGACATACAAATTTTTCACTTTCTCTTTCCAACGTGATTCTAATTGAGTGAGCCATTTATTGGAAGGGAGATCATGTTGTCTTCTTCTGGTCTCTTCCATGTTGTTGACATGAAAGGCAAAAGGGATGACCATGTGCACATAGAAACTTTCTTCATTTTTTAAATCCGTCTGCAAAAGTAGGAGCAAGTTATGTGCCATGCTCCCCAGGGAATCCATATTATGTGATGTTTCCCAGGCCTTCGTAATCAATTCCATTCTTTTTTTGATATTTTTCTCGACATATCCTCTACAGGATGCGAGGAAGCTGGAGGACCCTTTTAGATTTGTTGCAAGAGTGCACGTAGTAGGAGGCATTGCTATTCACAAAGAACTGTGAAGCAATGGCATAGGAAACAAAGCTTCCTCTAATTCCTTAATGCGGTTCTTTAGTTTGGAATTTTCAACTTCAATGAGTCCAATGGAACCATGAAGAGCATCTCCGGTTTCCATGTGAAGTTGAAATATTTTGGATGCCTACATATTGGAAAGGTCAAGTTTTGAACGATGTATTCTTTGGTTATTATTTACACCTTTTTTTTCACTGATTAATTTTTTTGATTCGGATTCAAAAACAACATTCTGGAATACGAAGGATTCATCTTTGTCAAAAATTAGGGTATGAACCATGTCCATTGAGAAGGTAAGTTGAATTCTGTCTACGGGCTAATCAAGGTTGTAGAATATGCTTTCCAGATCAGCGTCAAGATCCATGTTTTCACTGTAAGTTTCGGGCTGCTCCGCCTCCCCTGCAATTCTTTTTCCCTTCTTCTGCATGGGAAGGTTGTGAGGAAGATGTTCACTGTATTTCTACAAAACTGTTGTAGAGATGGTGCCATTACTTTGTCGAAACATTGATTTGCTCCAGATGCTGCTTGAAATGAAGAACTGGAGGGAACAATATAATCCCCCGGAAACATTGCTTCCATGCATGCGAATGGAAAATATCCTCATTAATGAAAATATCTGTTTGTTGTATGATGACTTGTTAAAAGTAAAGCTTAATTATTGCATACTTAGAAGTGAGAAGGTGGCAGTTACAGTGAAGAACATTTAAGGAGTGAAGGTTTTGTGAGCGAACCAAGGTGGCAGCGTGGGAATGACATTCCATGGTATTTCAAATTAAGACTTGGAAGAGATTGGAGGTTTCCGGAAGGAAGCAAGTTGGTGGCGTGCGAATGACATTCCATGGAATTTGAAATGAAGACTGGGAAGGGATAAGAAAAGCCTTTGCATATATTGCATTGATGGCAAAACTTCTTAAGCCTTGCGTGCATCAATGACAGCTTAGACGATGCCTGCACGATGACCTGTTAGCATTAAAGATTTAAAAAGAAGACACACACACACACACACACACACACACACAGATATATATATATATATAAACACCATTTCTTATTATACAGATATGCGAAGGTGACAAACACGAGGAAGAGCAAGCAAGGAAGGAATGGCCAAGTGTGAAAGTGCATAATGAAACTGATGAGTTTACAATGTTGAGGCTGCATGAGTAAGAATTGCTCAGCGAAGAAATGTACGGATGTCATTCAATACTTTGCCACTTTCGGGATGGCGGGTTCTTGGACGGGCGGACTCAAAACAATGCCTCTATTGTTTGGTGTTCTACAAATAGCACACACAGTTCTGTGATATACAAATAGACAAGGGGACTTGCAGGTTGGCTTATATTTTATAGACCATTGACAGTTTCTGGATCGCGGGTTCTCGGATTGGCGAGGTAAAAAATGGGGCTCTATTGCTAGGTTACTTACAAATAGCTTATGACAATAATTTGACAAGCGGGTTTGCATTCTGACCTGCTCAACATTATACTCTAGGGCTGGCAGGATCCTAGAAATGAGCAATACATATCAAATATGCACAGATCCCTTATTCCATACTTAGCCACTTATTTGGATTGCGGACTTGGCTCCATCCAACTCCCAGTGCATATTTCATAATTCATGTGCAACACCAACTCTGTGGCAACCCAGTCATGCGGCTTTGAACAAAATCAATGTTGGATCCCACCAAATCATTCTCGTGGGGACTCTCAACTGTAGTATCCATAGTCAAAATGTTGTGGTACCATACGCCCATAGACAGACATGCACATTAAGAATTTACACTGGTGTCGACTATTCTGTCCGAAGATTGCAGTGTAATTTTTACTATTTCATGGATGGTGGTAGACTCCCCCCTGTGCCTGATCACAAATAGAATTTCTTCAGGGAAGTATGAATTTGACTCACGTTCAAGACAGAGGGTCAGAGTGTGTAGATGGTTTTATTGCAAAAAAAAACTAAAAAGATGGTTTTAGAAAACTTGTCAACAGTTAGACAGGTTTCTAAAAAAACCTAACACTAAAGAATGTCTTCGACATAATAAATAAAAGTATAAGTATGAAATATATATGATTTGTTTATTAAATAGTTTAATCAATATTTTATATTTTTGGGAGTTCAATATTGAATTTATATTATTATTTTTTTATTCTAAAAAACTTAGTTTTATAAATAGTGGTTTGGAAGTTTTTGCTAATAACTTTATATGGCATTCACCTTTTAAACATCCACCCATTTGTTTATATATATATAAATATAAGGATTTAAAGCATAAGTATGAAATATATATGATTTGTTTATTAAATAGTTAATCAATATTTTATATTTTTGGGTGTTCAATCTTGAATTTATATTATTATTTTTTCATTTTAAAAAGCTAGTTTTATAAATAGTGGTTTGGGAGTTTTTGTTAATGAAAAAAATGTAGAGTTTAAAGTTTGAGGTGAATAAATTCAAGGGTGAGAATAACTTTTAGTTATGGAAACTCAATATGCGATATTTTCTAGTGCAACAAAGATTGTAAAAGAAATTGGTGGGAAAGTCAAAGAAACCAGCACGTAAGTCAAAGAAACCAGAGCTAAAAATAGAATGTACTTGCATGCACACTACAATGATCATTTTGTATACCTGGTGGATCAGGTTGTAATTATTTTTTCTAACTGTTTAATAGATAATATATATATGTGCATACCCGTAGAGGTTTAGAGAAATGTAATGTAGCACAGTGTTTGGGAACAGAGTGAGAGGATGGTTGTAATCATGGGTTTGGTTGGTGTAATTCTTCCTTGAATAATAAGAATATTGATTATCATTGTTCCTTGGTTTTTTCCCTTAAAACTTCCACGTAAACATTGTGTTCATTGTGTGATTGTTGTTATCAAATTTTTTTTGTCATTAATCTTGTTGAGTTTATACTTCCCCTACCCAACAATTTTAACCTGAAAATAACATCTTTCAAATTAACATGCGTAGAGATACTTCTAAATGTGGTTGGACTGGTGTTGCGTACCATAAAAAACATAGTAGCGGATGACATTTTAGCCTGAAAATAACAACTTTCTTTTACTGTCGAAAAACACCAAAAAATAATAAAGCAAAGAATATGATTTGTCTGTGTGACAGTCTATGACATAGTCAGTTTAGAAGGATTATCAACTGCTTCTTTTGTATGCTATAGGTAGTTGCCACTATTTTTGTGTATTGTACTTTGGGAAGTCAACAATCCCTTCCACCCCTTCATTTTCCAAGTTTTAAAGGGTGAATGACTGGGACGCAAAGATGGGATTTGTATTTTAGCAGTTGAAGCCATGCCACTATTTTATTGATGTTCTTGGTTAGAAATCGTGTCACTTTGATTTGTGCTTTTGCATTTTGTAGATTTTTCAATTCTATACCACTGTTGACTTAAGGCCTGCATGGACAGGAGACGATTTTGGATTTCAGGTGAGCAGATTTAGCATTTTTGTTTCGCTGCAACAAATTTTCTCATGGTTTTTCTCCTGTGTACCAACATCAGGGTTCTAGCCTCCATCCACCATCTGTTGAAAGAGTTTTTGAGCTTCATCAAATTTGTTTTCTTTGCATAAAAGACCAAACCTTTTATTATAAATGGTAACATCTGGATTTAAACCAAATTCAATCATATTGGAAATTATTTTCAAGGCTCCTTCCATCTTACCATGCTTAGTAAACTCATTAATCAACATCATATATGTGAATGATTCAGGTTCTGTGTTAGGTCACCATTTCCTCCAATAACTTTT
>ML813590.1:101240-111534 GCA_009831015.1 Picea engelmannii | reverse complement strand
AGGGGAAGGGAGAGATACAGGGAAGGAAAGAGAAAAAAAATGATAAAAAAGAGAGATAATGGGGGAGAGATGGGAAGAGAGGGAGAGAGGGAAGGAGGTGGAGAGGGTGAGGGGAGAGGGAGGGTGAGGGAGTGAGAGGGAGAGAGGTGGGGGAGAGAGGGAGAGAGGAGAAGGGGGAGACAAGGAGAGAGGGGAAGAAGGGGAAGAGAGAGAGGGAGATGGAGAAAGTGAGCAAGAGAGAGAGAGAGAGAGAGAGAGAGAGAGAATTTTATTGTGTTGTTCAAGTGTTCATGTTCCTAATAATTCACACACTCTTTAGGAACATGTGCACGTTCCTAAAGCACACACATGTTTTTTTTTAATTTCACAGGAAAAATTCTATTATTTTAAAATATCATACAAACCAAAAATCCTTTATGCTAGCCTGCCACTTGGGAAACTAGACCGGAAACAAAGATAAAGACCATCCGACCAAATATATTGTTTGTGAAGTGTCCAAAAAATAATAAAGACAAGAGAGTCCATAGTTGCTATGAAAATACCAAGCTTGGGCCTATTCTTAGCTATCATTATATAAAAAAGATAATTTGGTACCCAACTTCATGGGACCGAGGGCCCCGCCAAGGAGGCCAAAGGATTTGTTGGTTGTGCTTCATTGAGCCTTAATTTATAGTGATGATTCATTAGGGGAGGTGGCATACTCTGGTAAGCCAACTAGATATGAGCGAGGATCTCTCTTACCATCATATGAAGACCATATAGCTGAAGCTAAAAAATATTTTGAGCGTATTCCCTTGTTTGGAGAATTTTCCCCATAAAGGTATTGATGTGCGAGTATAATTCAACAATCATCCAATAACAAGTTTCACGACCTCTTGTATCGCCAACATTTTGGACCCAATGAATAGTGGTCTCAGCTACTTCAGAATTGGTATTCATTTCCCTCTCTAAATTGACGGTGTCTTCCACTTCCCCCATAGTTCTCTGGAAATGATGAGGAGTATTTGATTCATAATTTTTGGCTACATTGTATGCCTCCTATTGAAACTTTGAGTTCGAAAGGCCCTCTTCTTGATGGCTCGAGGAGGAAGCTTCAGGGTTTATAGATACACGTCTGTAGCTAGGAGGATAGCCATGCCTAGGAGCTAGTTTGTCATGAATGATGGTCCATAACGAAGGGTGATACAAGGTGGAGAGAGGGTTTAAATAGGGCCACTTGCTAGTAGAAGAGGGGGACCTGAATTCTAGAACCAAATTGTTGAGTTGCAGAGTAGGCATCAATAAATGGATAAAGGGTCTCATTCCTCGTTTGGTATGTAGAGCTCGTCATAGAGGGGGATATCATGGTGGCGAGAATGAGTCTAGGAGGAGAGAGTACGACTCATAAATCTGATTTAGAGCTACATCCTCGCGGCCTTGATGGATGTGCCTTGAAATCCCGCCCAAATACAAGGACATGTGGGATATCCCATGCATGTTGACCTGAGCTGCCTCAGGGGGGAGATCCTACATTAACTGGTGATACAAGGTGCCAAGGATAGGGTCTTGTCATTGGGTGGTAGCTAGAGTAAATATGAAGTTGGTTGAGTCCACTTGGGTCTATTCCTTGTATGTTCAGCTTAGTTGTAGAGAATACTCATGGGAGGGAACATGGTTTACCACTCCTTGCGTCTTGAGAGGAGCACCCTAATTTAAATGTTGTAGTTGTATGCCAATGGAGGGGTTGTGTCATTGGGTGGCATTGTGGTTAGAGAGATGACCAAGATTATTGTCCCTTTGGCTACCATTTTTCGATCGCACAAGAGATTGTAAATGCTGGTGATTTCTACACGCTGGAGGAGAGGTTCACGAAGAGAGATATGCGTCTTGGGGATATTTTCCATTAATATTCCACCTATTTTCCTTGGGGTGAGTTCTCCCTTCCGCTCTCTTCCCAAACAACCCATCCAAGGAAGGGTGATATGTCATTACTGTTGGGAACCCAGTGGAGCTAGTTAAGATTTTCACTTCTAGAATTTTAGGGTAGCTCTCCTTCCAAGTTTGTTAAGGCTGAGTGCCAACTAGGCTTCAATCATTGATGTGGAAGGAAGGGTTGTCCACTTCACCTACCTTTCTATTATCCTCTTTCTAATTTAGGTCCCTCATCGCCAGAGATGGGTAACTGTCCAGATGACCCTCCATGTTGTCAATTTCTGCCTCCAAGTGGGGCTTTGTCTTGATGATCCCACTTGCTTCCTCGAGAGATGGCCTCTCTCTTTTTTTATTCCCAAACTCATGCTCCTGGGGTTGATGTTCCTTCCTTGCAAATGTGGACCAAGCTGAGGAAAAATATTCAGCCTCAAAGGGGTTCCAGGGCTTGTCCCACATGTCTTTCACAGTCCTTAGGATTTCTTTTTCTATCCAGTCCACCAAGTTATTGACCGAGCAACAAACGTGGCTAGGAATGATCACTAGAATTGAGGAAAGAGTTTTTTGAATGGTCTCCAGATTGGATTCCAATATCTAACCTAACTTTTGTATTTTTTTAGATTGGATATCCATGTTGTAGACTCTTGAGCATGTTGATTTTTATCTGGGAGTCTCCTTCTGCTGTAACACCCTGTTTCCCCCAGTCTGTAAAAATAACTATACTGGCCAACTATTGTGGCAAACTCAAAAATGTGAATGTGTGATGTAAATAGACCTTGTGAAAAAGGTCGATGAATGTGAATAATATTATGATGAATATATATTGCAGGACTGTTGAAAGGGGAATATGCTGGAAAAGAGACCACAATGGATGGATAAAGGTGGTGGAAGGCACCTGGAATGGTGGCGTTAACTTCCACCGAAACCCGATATTGTATTTGGTCTTCACTGGCCTGGAGAACCAAGAACGGCTCGCTGGCCCGAAATTAATTATTCGCAGGTTGGTAGGTGGATGGATCCTCATGCGTGGATGGGGGTAAAACTGCCCATCAGTGGGGTCCTGACACCTGACCACCGCGAGGGAGATCATGCCACACACAACCTCGCTGGAAAGGAAAAGGCGGGAGGAGTGTGCAATCAGGGGGCAGACGCGAGGGAGGAAGAACTCTGGAAAAAATATGTAGAGTGAGTGATAACGGAGAAGAAGAAGAGTAACCTTCATTCTCGGTCACTGGCAGATAGAGACACAGTCTTGCAATATCGTGGTCTCAACTCAAGGGTGGCTAGTGGTAAATTCGTTGGGAGTCGCTGAGCCTACGGTTGGGTGGAAACGAGCACCACTCTTAGTAGTTGCATCACCTCTAGTGTTTTTCTGATAAGTGTTTTGTCTCTGGCATCTTGAAATATATATATATTCTGACATTTATGCTCATAATCTGTGAAATTGTGAATGATTTCAGTGCAAGAATGTTTGTATGGTGTTTTGATCAGTACCGGTAGTTGCATGTTTGTAATGGAAAGACTACGTATGGCTTGTGTTCTCATAAATCGCTATTTATATGCATACTGATCTAATTCAGACTTCACGTCTAGTTCTCAAGAGAGAGATACCCTTATCTGCCTCATATAGTACCCTGGGTAAACCTTCCCATAGAGATACCCTCCTTGAAAATCCCATCAAGAACCCGGAAAGAAGATGTGAAGGCGCAAGGCCTTAGAAACCTTGCACAAGGAGGAACGATCCTCTTGAAATCTTGAGATGGCTGTGTAGGGATAAGTATCATTTGACAGGTGAGATCCTATCAGAAGATCTGCGATCACTCACGACCATTAGATTGGAAGGAGAAGAGGGGGCGTTAAATGCCTCAACCCCTTTCCTTTGTTTTTACGAGTAGAAATTAGAGACCGAGACCCACTCAATTCCTAGACTTTATGAAGGAGAGCAATAGATGTGCTGAAGACTCTTCTAAGAGTCAAACCCAGGAGAAAGAGCGCAAAGCTCCCAAGTCCCTCATAGTTGACAAAGCTCAGGACAGATAGCACCTGGTCAGATGCACAGACCCTGTAGGAATTCACAGAGGCCGAGGAAATCTTTTACGACTTCAAAGTAGGGAAGCCTTGGAGGGATAGTGTCGTTTTATGCATGGAGCCATAGCTGCAAAGGTCACAAAGGAGAAGCAAAGGCCGATACCTTTGATACTTAAGAAATCTTCCAAGGAGAAGAAAGAGAAGTGCATGCTCAAGGAAGAGCTACAATTGTCGTTAGATTAGCTGGAGTGAAATAGATCTGGGTCATCGAAAATGTACGTCCAGACACGTGCAAAAGAGAGAAGAATTGAATGGCAGAGACACTTCGAGATAGAAGTGGCGAACATCCAATAACCGTTAGATCTTGCAGATTTTCAAGGTGGTTAGGGTTGGGTTCTTTGACCCACAAAGTCGCGAGTGGCAAAGTTGCGAGAGGATCAGGGCCATCCATCCGAGGAGGACAGGTGGCAGAGATCCAGGGATCTTGCGAACTTGGAGGTTCGCAAGGTAAGAGCCCAAAGGTTGGGTGCTCCAAGTCGTGAGTGGAGAAGTCACGAGAGGATCAGGACCATCCATCCAAGGAGGAAAGGTGGCAGAGATCCAGGGATCTTGCGAACTCATAGGTTTGCAAGGTAAGAGCCCAAAGGCTGGGTGCTCTAAGTCGCGAGTGGAAAAGTTGCAAGGAGTGGAGACAGTCATTGGATCTAGAGAACGGGAGGACAATTGGATCAGGAACCCCATCGCCTATCTCACGTTCGGGGGTTTGGAGGTTGAAAGGAGTCGTCTACGACTTCACGAGTAGTGAAGTGCTGAGAGCCGAGCACGAGAGGACACATGGAAGAACTTCAAGGTGGGGCCCGCGTGATTGACGGGTGGACACGCGTCACCTGGAGAAGGGAGTCAATGCTCCATTGACTTCTCGTGTCTCAGGGATTCGCGGGATAAGAGCATGAGAGCTCAACCCTTGGAGTTGTGAAGCCGCGAGTAGCGAGAGCGCGAGAGGGAAAATTAAATATTGCTTCTCGAGGGTTCATGAAGGGAAGGTGCCAAGATTTGATGCTACAACTCGCGAAGTGGCAAGTTGCGAGCAGTGCGAAAGGAAGGTCAACCTTCGTTGACTTTCAAGTTTCAAAGGATCGCATAAGGAAGGAACGAGAGTTCAACTATTGAACTCACGAAGTGACGAATAGAGAGAGGAGATAGCGTTTAGCCTAGCCGACGGTCATGCACAGAGGACGCTGATAGAAGGAAGCTATACCCCTTTCATGATCTTGGGTATCGACGATTTGTGAAGAAAATTCGAGGGTCTTCGACTCACGACTCACGAGGTTGCGAGTTGTGAAAGGAGCCTACATTTAGGCATGTATGTGGTCCTATAGAACTAGGGACTAAAGAAAGGGAGCTAGTGCTTTATCATTAAGTGGCGGGTAGATCTAGACAGCCAGAATCTATGCGCCCAGATCTACGGCCAGGGTTTCATTCTGGATCCCCCTCGCCATTCTGCCCTTAAGATTGGACTCACTTGTATCCCTGAGTAACGAAACACGAAAAGGCACCTGGTTTGTTTGGCCTGTGGTCCTGACCCACGATCACAGGGAGATGAACAGGGAAGAACTAGCCTGCGCTAGGCCCCCGTAGGACTTCAAGGATTCTGTCCCTTGAGGAAAAACGAAAATTTTTATTATGTCGTAGTGGGTGTGTGACAAATTGGTATCAGAGCATGGTTACAACACTTGGCCTGCTTGGGCTCATGAACGAGTTGCACAGAAGTTTCGTTCGGAACACTCCTAAGAGGAGTAACCCTCTATCTTAAACCCTTTTATATTCAAAGGATCAAAGTTTGAATATAAGAACCCGACCATGTATGCATGTGAAAGAATTATGAATTTTTGTGTGGGTTATAAAAATGTATCTAACTATTGACTAACAACCAACGTTTGTCTTTTGCACCCAAGTGGGCGATCAGCCACGGGAATTTACAGACGCAGAGAATGGTGACTCATCAAGAAGTGGGAGAAGGCTCCCACAATAGAGACGAAGATTCTGATGAAAGGAGGGAAGTAGGGACCCCTCCAAATCTAGCCGAGACTATGAGGAGTCTCATGGTCGAATTACAAAGATGCAAGGCCGACAATGAAAGGATGATGAAAGAACAAGAAAAACAAACAAAAATTAACATAGTTTTACTGCAGAGTTTATCCGATCTACAAAGACAAATGCAGTATGAACCTGAAACTCAGAAACATGGTCATATCAATGGCCACACTAAGAGGAGTACCTCGAAAAAGGTCCACCCCAGAGGTAAAGGACCAGTGCCGAGTGATTTCTCTGAGATGGAAGATGCCAATTTAGAGGGCTCTTCTAGTAGCAGAACTAGTTCCTATCCCCGAAGAAAATAAAAGAAGCAAAAGTCTTCCAAAGGTTGAAAATTTGAAGAATTCAGAAAGGCCAAACCACCCTCCTTCGACAGTGAAATAAAGAAGGGAGAGGAAGCAGAGGCCTGGCTACTTGGATTAAAGAAGTATTTCAGAGTCCATGACTTTTCAAAAAATATGAAGGCTCGAGTGGCCACCTTCAACTTGAACGGAAAGGCTTCCATTTGGTGGGAAGACCTTAAGAATGTGAAAGGGGTTCGTGAAGAGGACCTGTCTTGGGAACGGTTTGAGAAATACTTTCGGAAGAAGTATCTGTCGGAAAAATATTTCGACGAAAAGACTAAAGAGTTTTATGAACTCAAACTGGGACAACTTACTATAGAATAATATGTCAACAAATTCCTCGACTTGTTGGGATATGTTCCTTATATAAAAGAAGAAAAATTAAAGGTGTAGCGGTTTATCAGTGGGCTACCCAAGGACTGTCGGAATAGAATTGAATTTGATGAGCGAAAGACTCTAGAAGACACTATTCGAAAGGCAACCTATTGTCAATAACAGTTTGGGCATCGATCAGAACCTCGCGAAGGATGGAAACAGAAGAATAGTTCAAGATTTCAGAAAAAGGGAATCAAATCCCCAGGATTTAAGAACTACAAGAATAATCCAAGAATGAGCTTCCCAGCCCGGAGTGTACACCAGCAGAATTTTCCCTCCTTGAGCAGAAATAAAATTTCTAGACCTGTACCAGTAAAGACTGATAACCCAAAGAGAGAACCTTTGAAATGCTGGGGTTGTGGAGAAGAAAATCTCTTGAGAGACTGTCCACACCGACAACAGAATAGTCGGAGGATTTATAACATCCAGGAAGCTACTACAGTCAATGATGTGGCCAAGAGTGTGTCGTAGATTTATGCAACCTTGGATAATAACCAAGTTGACCATCAAGCTTCAGTGGTGGAGATAGAAGGTATGACCTCCAACCATCTAGTGTCTATTTTGATTGACCCTGGTTCAAATTTGAGTTATATAGCCCCTAAAGTTGTTGATAAGTTTAAACTACAACCAAAAAAACAAACCAAGCCATGGTTAGTACAGTTAGCCACTGGCACCAAAAGAAGGGTAGCAAAGGTCATACCAGCCTACCAATTGATGTTGGGTGAATTTACCACCCAAGAAACCCTTAACGTATTACCCCTCGGATCGTACGATCTGTTGATTGGTATGGACTGGCTAGCCACCCATAAATCCAGATTGGACTGTTACCATAAAACCTTAGAATGTGTGAGCAAAGAAGGAAAAAGGATGACCCTTCAAGGGATCCAAAAACCAGTCTCGGTGAGACAAATATCAGCTCTGCAAATGAGAAAGTATTGTCAAAATGGATGTCCCCTATATGCAATACAGGTGTCGGAAACCATATAAGGTGACAAACCCAGCCTTGAAGATCATCCTACCCTGAAAGAATATAGAGATGTGTTTCTGGAAGAGGTACCAGGTCTACCTCCAAGAAGAGACATAGACTTCTCGATAGAACTCACACCGGGAGTGGTGTCGGTGTCTAGGACACTCTACCGGATGAGCACACCTGAGTTAGTTGAACTCAAATTACAATTAAAAGAAATGATGGATAAGGGTTATATTCGACCCAGCATGTCTCCATGGGGAGCGCCAGTCCTGTTTGTGAAAAAGAAGGGTGGCACCCTTAGACTATGTATAGATTATAAACAACTCAATAAGGTAACCATAAAGAACAAGTACCCCTTACCCAGGATCGATGATCTGTTCGATCAATTGGGAGGCGCGCCTATTTTCTCAAAGATCGAGTTGAGATCGGGATACCATCAAGTCTGAATCAAGGGTGAAGACATCCATAAAACTACCTTCTGGATGAGGTATGGTCACTATGAGTTCATGGTAGTGCCATTTGGGTTGACCAATGCCCCTGCCACTTTTATGTGCTTGATGAACAATGTACTCAGTAAATTTCTAGATAAATTTGTGCTAGTTTTTATTGATGATATATTAATTTACTCTAAGAATAGAGAAGAGCATGAAGAACATCTTAAGCTTGTGTTGCAAGTACTCAGAGAGCATCAGCTCTATGCTAAATTCAGCAAATGTGACTTCTTCCAGAAGCAAATACATTACTTGGGTCATGTTCTATCCGAAGAAGGTGTAGCAGTGGACCTTGACAAAATCAGGTCTATCATGGAATGGCCTACCCCAAGGGATGTTTCGGATATCAGATCCTTTATGGGATTAGTAGGATATTACAGGATATTTATAGAAGGATTCTCCAAGATTGGTTGTCCATTCACTACCCTCCAGAAGAAGGGGACAAAATTCTTGTGGACGCAGAAATGTGAAGAAAGATTTCAAACCCTGAAACATCTACTGACCCGTGCACCCGTGCTAAAAATTGTCGACCCAGAAGTTGACTTCCCCATGTGCACAGATTCCTGTAAGGAAGGGCTCAGAGGAGTCCTTATGCAGAAAGGAAGTGCGATATGCTATTAATCCCAAAAATTGAACGAGCATGAAGTCAACTATGTGACCCATGATCTAGAACTAGCTGCCATAGTGCATGCCTTGAAAATGTGGAGGCATTACCTCCTGGGAAGAAAGTTTGTACTTATGACAGATCACTGTGGATTGCGATACTTGTTTGATCAACCAAAGCTCAACTCTAGACAGGCTATATGGATGGCCCTCCTTAGCGAATTTGATTTCAAAATCAAACACATTAAAGGAAAAGAAAATAGGGTTGTTGATGCCCTTAGCAGAAGCATGAAAACAATTCACCTGGTAGCAGTGAGCACCTGCGAGATAGATGTCAAGGAAAGAATCAGAAATGCACAAGAAACAGATTCCTTCATTTAGACCGTGGCCATGTACCTACAACAAGAACCCGTCGGAGTAAAATATGAAGGCTATCATATGACCGAGGGAGGCCTACTCACTTATAGAAATAGATTTTATATTCCAGTGTGTGACGAATTGAAGAGGTTCATTATGGATGAACTACATAAAATACCCTACTCAGGTCATCTAGGATACCAGAACATGGTCACTGCCACCAGGAAACAATTTTATTGGCTTGGATTGAAGAAAGACATAGCCGAGTACTTGGCCAAATGCATAGAATGTCGACAGGTTAAAGAAGAACACCGACATCCAGCAGGGTTATTGCAACCTTTACCAATCCCAGAATGGAAATGGGAAACCATCTCCATGGATTTCAACACTAGATTACCAACTTTGACCAAACATAATGATGCCATTATGGTAGTTGTGGATAAATTGAGCAAGTCTGCTCATTTCATCCCTGTCAAATCAACTTACAAAGCAATAGATATCACCCAGGTATTCATGAAAGAGATATTCAGACTGCATGGTATGCCGAAAGAGATCGTGTCTGGCAGAGACACAAAATTTACTTCTAACTTTTGGAAATCACTGATGACTAGTTTAGACACCAAATTGTTGTATAGCACCGCCTATCACCCTCAAACCGATGGACAAACAGAAAGAGTGAATCAAATATTAGAATACATGTTAAGGATGCATGTAATGCATCAACCCAAGAAATGGGAAGACTACCTGTAACTGGTAGAATTCACCTACAACAACGGCTACCAAGCATCCCTAAAGATGAGTCCCTTCGAGGTCCTCTATGGTAGGCCGTGTAATACTCCAGTCAGCTGGAGTAATCCCATAAACAAGATATCTTTTGGACCCAACATGTTAAAATAAATGGAACAACAAGTGACTCAAATAAAACAAAATCTGAAGGTTGCTCAAAACCAACATAAAAGTTATGCCGACCAAAAGAGAACTCCAAGAGAGTTCAAAATGGGAGACCATGTATATCTCAGAGTTAGACCCGGGAAGAGTTCCCTGAAAATGGGAGCTTGTGCCAAGTTGGCACCTCGGTATTATGGACCCTTTGAGGTTCTAGATAGAGTGGGACCTGTAGCCTA